>JAJOZX010011128.1:77500-113666 GCA_023014485.1 Bathynomus jamesi | reverse complement strand
GCTCGGATGGATTCATTTTAACCAAAAGGGTAAGAAGAAATATGCGATCTTCTGAACATTAACTTGTAGAATTTTTTAAAATTAGGACTCCCAACCAGTAATTGTTCCTACTCCACCAACTGTTAAACCTACTCCCCCGGAGTTATTCCTACTCCACCAGTCGTTAATCCTACTAGTGCATTGTCTGACCAAGCTCCCCCCCCCCTCAGCATTAATTGATTCACCTGCTTCGGGAAACGACTCAGGTCAAATAAAAGAAACAATAACTTAAAATATCTTAAAATTGTGCTATTCACTGCTAGGTCAATTAGAAACAAAACTGAGAACTTTGACATCATAGGAATAACTGAATCCTGGCTTCATTCTGAATCAAGGGACTTTGTAGGAGAATTTGAAATTGTAGGTTACAAAATGTTCCACAAAGATAGTAATGGAAGGGAAGGTGGCGGAGTACTTTTACATGCTCGTGACGTCCTGTACCCAATAAATATTAATATTGTTTCTGTTCATGAAATGTTAAAAATTGAACTAAATTTGAACAATAAAAAAGTGTGTCTATTTCTACTTGTAGTATATAGGCCACCTCACTGCCCCATTGATAAGGATATAAACTTATATAATCAATTAGGCAGATTAATGAATAATGAGATTAGTGTAATTTTTGGTGATTTTAACTGCGGTAATACGAGTATATATAAATTGGGAAGACAAAACAGTTGATGCTGAGGGCTCAAGACTGTTGAATTTGCAGATGATAACTTATTAAGTCAATGGGTCAACGTTCCTACTAGGGGTAAAAGTAAACTAGATCTCATATTCACGAGCGAAGATGACCTAATCTCTAACCTGACTATTGGTAAAACTTAGAGTGACAGCGATCACAATTTGATTAGGTTCGACCTCAGGGTTCCAATTAGTACTCGAGAAAAGACACACAAAAGGTTGAATTTTTCCAGAGCAAACTTTGAAAGTTTCCGAAGTAGTTTAGACACTCTTGAAGTTCTTATGAGTGGATGTCAGTGTCACTCGGAGCTCATATAGGGATCAATTTGGGATATTACTATTACAGGACACGTACCCACTAAAATACAGTAGTTCCCCCCCCCCTCCCTTATCAACCAAGATGCCGAAATGGTTTAACAATGAAATTAGCAATGCTAATATAGCCTACAAACTACTTAAGTCACATTCCAACTTGACTAATTCAGAAAATTACATAAACTTACGTCGAAGGGTTAAATCCATAATTAGATCAGCTAAACGTGATGAAGAAGCTAGAGTTGCTTCACTCTGTAAAGTTAACCCTAAAGAGTTTTGTGACCATGTTAATAGCAGAAAGACAATTAAAAATTCTGTAGGTTCCCTAAAAGACAGAAATGCATACTGAAATTCAGTGATATACTCGTAGATATAGCTAATACTTTAAACGAGTTCTTCGTTCCCGTCTTCACGGAAGAAGACTTAACTGAGATGCCAAATTCCCTGATTACGTATGATTGTGACCATTCCTTAGAGACCATAAGTTTTACTAGAGATGAAGTACAGCAACTAATTGACAAAATAAATAAATACAAATCACCCTATCCTGACTTACAATATTTCTTCCAAGGGTATTAAAAGAGGTTAGCTACAATATGTTCATGATTTAGTAACCATATTCAAACAATCATTCGAATTAGGGAACGTTCCATCCGACTGGAAATTAGCAAATGTAGCACTATTCTTTAAAAAGGAGGATAGGCAAAATTCTTTTAATTACCGCCCGATCAGTTTAATGTCAATTGTCGGTAGGCTGTTGGAATCCATTATTATAGAACTTATCGTGTATTTCCCCAAATCAAACAATTTAATTTTGATACTCAACATGGATTCAGGTGATATAGATATTGTCTAATAAACCTATTAAAATTTTTATTTTTTCATAATATGTACACTTGTATGTATACTTTATACGACATACTAGGGCAATAGATGTAGTGTATCTCGACTTTAAAAAGCCTTTGACAAAGTCCCTCAGGCGAGATTGATGACTAAAGTTAGAGAACGAGGAATTACTGGGCTCGTTTTCAACTGGATTGAAGATTGGTTAAGAAAGAGAAAGCAGAGAGTGGTAATAAATGGAGTGGCTTCAGAGGGGGCCCCCGTCATCAATGGGGTTCCACAGGGTTCCATTCTGGGTCCTTTACTTTTTGCAGACAATATCAAATTAGGAAATAGTGTAGGTAATGAGGAGGGCGTAAAAACGCTTAAAAATGATTTCGATAGGTTGGGCGAATAGTCTGGTATTCGGCAGATGCCATTCAACTTGAACAAATGTAAGGTAATGCACATAGGTTACATTTAAAAGAACCCGAAGACCGATTACTCTCTCTTGGGGAAGAGCTTGACCGAGACCGATCTAGAGAAAGACTTAGTTGTTTATATAGTAGGAATAATGATCTCAAACTGTCAAAGCACTGTGCAGAAGTCAAAAAGAGGGCCTTAAAAATAGTGGGTTATATTAAAAGACAGGTTCAATTTAGAAATAAGGAAATTGTAATGTCTTTTTATAATTCGCTAGTTAGACCTCAACTCGAGTACTGTGTGCAGCTTTAGTTTCCCTCCTTTAGGAAGGATAAAGAAAGGTTGGAAATGGTACAAGCAAGGGCCACGAAATTGGTTCTTTCAATGAGACTTCAAAACTACGAATGTAGATTAGAGCGCTTAAATCTGTTTACTTTAGAAGATTGCGCGGTCAGCTTATTCAAGTTTTCAAGATGCTCAACGGAATAGACAGGAGAATTACAGAGAATTATTCTCATTTAATACCAATCCGACAAGAAATAATGGCTTCAAATTGGAAGAAAAACATTTATTACCTCCATCTGTGGTAATTTCTTTTATAAAATAGTTAATATCTGGAACCAACTTCCCTCGGAGGTTGTTTGAAGCCAAAGTGTAAATATGTTTAAAATAGGCTGGACGAAGTTCTGAATACACTCAGGGTTTAAGACTGTTCCCACATGTAATATAATTATTGAAGAATCGATTGAATAAGTATTCTGAAAATAGTATTATAACGTAACCCCGCAAGAGTTTGTGTAAACACTTAATTCTCCCACTACTTTAGAGAGACGTCTCTGGTTGCATTATGCCCCACATACCATGATCAACCATTGAGCAACTCTTTTTTTTTTTTATCACTTGCCTCATAAACACCAAGTGGGAGACTCTTGAATTTGCCGTAGCAACAACGGATGATCACCCACAAAACACTTTCATATTCCATAAAGGACAAATACACGAGGATAGATACGGAGACCTTCCATTGATATTCCTCGCCGAAAAGAGATTTTCGTTACTCTTGTGGTATCACAACACCGCGAAGTATGAACGACTCAATATCACTTGCCGCATAAACACCTTTCACGGCGAAAGACAAGGGTTGGCCCGATTGGACCCGATCCAGTTGGCCCCGGTGTTTTTTTTTTCAGGTTTCAGGAAAAAACCTGAAAAAACTCACATGAAACCCACACTACCGAATTTTTTTCATTTTTTTTAATAAATCAATGAGTCACTAATAAAATAATGTAATAGGTTAATTCTTGCACAGTAATCATTACTAAAATACTGAAATATGAAAAATTGATCAATAAAAGATTCCACATTCACACAACTTGCCCGATATTACAAACATTAATTACACTGATATGCAACATATCTGATGTTTCAACACACATAACTGTTTTTTATCAATTCAGGTGTGCTGAATCCAAAAATCACATCCATTTTTTCCCATCACGTACAGTTTTCTGGCAAATACCTATCACCTTTTGTATGAAGCGGGAAGGCTCGGAAGAAATGCCGCACAAGAAGCGAGCAAAAAAACGACGATTTTCTCCTACTGATTAATCATGATTGATCTATTATGTATCAATTAAGTATCGAAGATGAATTTACTTTGAAATGTAGTCTTTGTATTTCTTATAATTTTGTACTCTTGGAAATTTAGTTGTTTAATACATACTATGAATATATCTGACTTATATTTTGTGAAAAACCCTGACGTGATGCATAAAAATAGTTGTGAAATTTGAAATCAGCATGGCAAAATTGTATAAGATCACGTGAAATGCAGACTTGTGTTATTTGAGCATTTTATTTTCAAACAACATATATCTAATTGCCCAATGGAAATACAACTCGTAGTAAATAGTTATGTTCGTGATAAGCTCTCAGTTACTTAACTCTATTCTTATACTATTTAGGCCGTTGAAAATATGAAAAAGCCCGACAACCCCCCTCCCCCCTCCCCCAAATCCCCAGGTAGGTTTTTTTTTTTTAATAAAACCCGGGTTTTTGCCAACCGTACAGAAGACTCAAATTGAAACTCGGCGACATTCAAAGAATTGGCAGACACATACACATGACACATCCAATTACAGAAAACACGCTCGCACACTTCCCTGTCTTTTTAATAGACTATATAAGTATTTTATAGAAATACATAATTTCCTAATGAACAAAAAAAATGCATGGCATGGATTAGTTGAGGTAAAGTTGCGTTTCTGCCGTCCCTATTTCTTTTATTTTCTTCCTTCTCTTGGGTGGCTGGGTACCAGGGCATGGTTAATTAATCATTTTTAGGAAAAGTGATGAATGATTAATTTTTAAATTTAGCAATGATTAACTGATTAACAATTAAATACTTCTGAAAAGAGTAAGAAAGAGCTTTATTGTTTCTGTTGCGTGGATAAGACTCAAGAAAACATTTTGCTCAAACATTTAGTTTGCTTTAGTTCAAGAAATCAGGCATGGGCGGATTAGACAGTTTATACACGCAAAAAGGTGCCAAATTCAAATTATACATTACAAAATTTAAGGTAAAATGATGCTGAAATTATGACGAAAATTAATCATTTCCCATCATTTTCTAAAAATATTTTTTGATTAATTAATGATTAAATTCGAAACAATGATTAACTGATTAATCAGAACCATGCCCTACTGGGGGCATGTGAATGGTGAGGGCATGGTGTGGAAAATCTGATTTCCTTTCTCAATTCCTGTTTCAACTCCTTTTCTGTAGAAGCATTTCATCACCTTGCCAGCGTGATGACTTTGCGGGTACATGGATGTACACATGGAGAGTTGCTTAATCCCTTTGGGACTAACCTGGAGTTGGCCATAGGGTCTTCGACGGACCGACACCTCGGTAAATAGATCCGTAAATATTTTGTATAAAATCAAAACATATGTCTGGGGTTTTTGTGACGATATCAAGTAGTTGATATACGATTAGCACAAATATATTATTTTAGTTTATACAACGATGCCCTCTAGTGTACGATTTTTATGCGTGCATAACGTAAATGTCGATCTAGGTTATATAGTCTTCTTTTTCCTGTAAAAATTTCCTTGGCTACTTTTCCAGGTCAAAGTATTTTCTTCGACCTTTTTCCGTACCCACCTCTGGCGGGAAAGGAGCGGAGGGTGGGGAGAGAGCCTTATGCTTTTCTATCCAGTTTTGTACTACTGCTAGAATAATTTAAAAATACCATAGTTTAATAATAGGAACCTCCCCGAGTGGACCGAAAGGTCTTTGAGGCTTCCTCTTGTCCATGTAACTCTCTCTCTCTCTCCATGCAAGCCTCAGATATCGGATAGTTTTAAGATGTCTGGAAGATGGTTATCACTCTTTTAGATTGGAGAATATTAGAAGAGTAGCATTTGTATCTGTAATATACGTAGACAAACTTATTAAAAGGTCGGTATAGGTTATGTAACTATAAGGTTCCTCTACTCTTTATATGAGACTATATTCTTTAATTCTGAAGCAAAATTCTTTATCGCTACATCGTGTCTACGAGTATATCGTAGCAACGTTGTTATACACCGCTTCCACTGAGATTAGCGAAGTTAAACGACATTGATGGGTCTAGACTCTAGAGAATAGATGGATGGGTGACCAACCATCGAGTCAAGATAATGCAGCGACCCCTGTTTGGGATCTCACGTAAAGGTGTAGGTCCCTCTGTCACTGGATCCTGGTTGATATTAGTATGGGAATAAAAATCATACATGTAGTTAATAAGTTAATGTATGTGTATATATAGAAGTAACTTTGGTTATCCGTGTACTTCCGTTATACACGAGTATAATGGTGGGGATGTTTAGGTAACCTCCTTTGCACCAGGTAAGGTCATATAACGAAGGAGACCTACAGCTTTACGTGAGATCCGAACCACGAGTCACCGCATAATATGGACGCGAAGAACGGTCTCCCATCCAACTACTACCCATACCCAATATCGCTTAACTTCACTGATCGACGGGGAGCGAGGTTACATCGTCCACAACGTAGCCCTTTTGCGTACGACTTCCAAAGGACGATCTACGTTCATGCGCGTAACATATACAGAAATTGGGCTACGTCGTAGCCAATGTCGTAACACCGCTTCCCGTTGATCAACGAAATTAAGCAACATTAAGTCGGATAGTACTAGTTGGATGGGAGACCGTCCGCCGTGTCCAGATTATGTAGCGTCCCGTGATTCGGATCCCACGAAAAGATATAGGTCCCTTCCGTCTATGACCTTAGATGTCGCGAAGGATGTTAAACAAACCCAATCATTATCATTATATACAGAAATTAAAAGTAAATGATTGGTTCAGCTTTATAAATGGTGTTCGATTTGGGTTTGACAGTTCAAAGATATTTTTATCGTATATAAAACAATAAAAAATCAAGTATTCTCATTATAACTTTTGGTATGTTGATTGACCACGTGTTTCGAATAAAAATATAATACGTCGATTTTATGAATTCACTTTTATAGGCTTCACTGTACATACATCAAATACTCGTAATATATACAATACTATACATATACATTAAATGACGAATAATTTCTATATATATATATATATAATAATATATATAATATATATATATATATATATATATTATATTATATATATTATATATATATATATGTATACCCTATCATACCCTCCTCCTTTGATGTAATATATTGGATATACTAGTAATACATACAATACTATAGATATACATGAAATGACGAGTAATATATACACACACACACACACACACACACACACCCTATCATACCCTCCTCCTTTGATGTAATATATTGGGTATACTCGTAATACATACAGTACTATAGCTATACATGAAATAACGAATAATTTATATATATATATATATATATATATATACCCTATCATACCCTCCTCCTTTGATGTAATATATTGGGTATATTGTAGCACTCTTATTTATTTAAAAGTGAAATTTTAATCTGCAAATCCGCAGTTAATTTTAATTCGCCATAAATTAGCGTCAAGATGGAGTCTGAATTGAGGAAAAACTCAATAAAGTATCGATGAAGAAGAATATTTGGCAAACTCTTTCGTTTATTCCCGAAATCAAAAGACAATTTTTTTTTTGTTCAGCGATTTATTGGTATTACCTTTTTTCTCCCACGTCTCCTCTCGTGTATATATATATGTGTGTGTGTTCCACATTCCTCTTTTGACTCAAAGATCTGTTTCATTATTTTCATTTCTTGGGATGTGTGTGTGTGTGTGTATATATATATATATAGTTGATTTTCTTTTATTTTTTAACCTTACACCTTTTCATTTATGTTATTATTGCGCTCAGCAGATTGATGAAGACGCTAATCACCGCCATGAATCTCGTCTACAGCATTTACCTGTCAATTTAGCTTCTTAAACTCGATTTTTTTATTCGTTGTAGCTCCTGAAATTCGTATTTAATGGCTGTATCCAATACTATTTCTTGCATTGTTCATAAGTTTTAATTAAAATTAATGGTCGGGTAGTTGTACCCAAACTTATTTGGTATCAGGAGATAATTTTACATATTATTATTATTATTATTATTATTATTATAAATTCAATGATTTTTATGATTTGGTAAATATATGATAAATATATCCATTAATTATAATTTACTGTATATGTCCTGCTGCTGCATACGCTCTGAAGGTGTTCTGCATAAAAAATTGATCATACGCGTATATATGTCGCTGTGTCTCTGAGAACCTCCAGGCAATGCAATTTAGGACCAATATTAACCCAAAAATATTTATGATATAATAGTACAACCTCAAACCTCATATTTAAAGGTCGTAATAAAACAATTTTTCCTAAATGGCAAATTGTAAAATTTATAATTCGCAATTATATAATCCGAGACTCTTTATAAATTTGAGATTCAATTTCGCGGAGTTTGTCCTAAAATATACCGCTACGTCGCAACGACAGGAGACCTTCGTTCGATTTTAATAAAACAGAAATGGTGTCCACATTATTCACATTAAGTTGAGGAAGGAGCTACCACACTTACGCTGGCAGGCAAGTTTTTTGTTACTCCTATTAATGAAAGAATTTTTATTCATATCTACTTTGACAAATTGATAATTATTCTCGATCAACGTGCGTTGAACGTAAATTACAACATACGTTGAATTTAAATTACGCCTTTAGTTTCTGATAAGGAATCATTAATGTTTATTACCTACAAATGATGAAGAGAGGACTTCTTTAATATTCTCTCTTCAATATAAAATTTATATACTAGATTCTGTTTATAGCCAGTCATGCGCATATCCTTCATCTAAAATATAAGTATTTATTTATTTATTTCTACGTAAGTATGTATATATAATAATATCTGTACTCTGGAGGAAACACAATTTTACGGATTAACCCTTTAAGCCCTGAATTTTTTGTAGGGTTAAGTTATGAATACGTGTATTTGAAACGTTACCAATTTGTACCTTTCGTCCTTAAAGGGTTAAGAGTTCGATAGAAAGCGAGGAATTTACAGTTTCACGAGTTAAGTATCGTTTCACCCGTATACATTCATTCGAAGTACGAATTGACAAGTATATAGAACAGTAGTACTTCCCAAATTTTTCTTGCTCAAGGCACTCCAATGCCATCTCTTCCGCTTTCGCGGCACTACGGAGACTTCTCGTCTCCCACTGTTCAACATCCAATTCCCACCCCCATCCCACCCCCAACACCACGTGACTTCAAACTGAACCTCTACGGATACAGTTCCCGTATGAATGTAATCAATTACGAATGTTTAATTTCACTGAAATTTCGTATCTTCAGTAACCATTCCATTTTCACTTACTAATTTTAGACTTTTGTACAAAATTCCGAGACACTGCGGTCGGGGAAGGTCAACGCACTAACAAGGATTCTTTACGTGGTTTATCATTACCGATAGCAACAGTGTTTTCACTTATCATATTCAAATGAGTAAACCAATCCATAAATCTTTCACGTGCTCTTGTTAGCGTTGCAGATACTCCTCCTGATTTTACACAGAACTGTATCTTGTTTGCATCATATTGCGTTTTCCTTCTATTTCTCTAAAATATTACTTTGAAATATTACTCTATAATATTACTGTATAATATTACTGCATAATATTAAAATTGCAAAATTGTATATCTTCCAATTGTGATAAGCCAGTAAGAAAGCCTCGTTAGTGCATTGACCCTTTATGTACTTGGTAATGATACTGCGAGCTGCTCGTACCCTGAATTGGTGTATATGGGCGGAAAGGTGCTTTGTAAAAACAGTAAAGCCTTTGTTTTCTACGCTTTTATCAACGACATAATCTACAAACATTCTGTGTCAAAACGGTGATATATATATATATATATATATATATATATATATATATATATATATATATATATATATATATATATACGGTACAGGTTTCCCTGTATATATATATATATATATATATATATATATATATATATATATATATATATATATATATATATATATATATATATATATATATATAATATACCAACTTTTTCTCTTACTTTTATTGGGTTATGACAAGCTGTTGATTAATTTTCGTTGACTCCTGTAAGTTTTCTTAACGAACAGTTAGAAAAACAATACAGCTGAAATAATTACAGTTTGGATTTATCACTGTATATAAGCTGTCATGTACCGTAGCTGAAATTTGTATCAGTTTTTACAAGGATGTAATACAGTTAGAATGTATATCGTTTCTTCCTTATGATTAGTGCTACACATGGAACTCTCTCTCTCTCTCTCTCTCTCTCTCTCTCTCTCTCTCTCTCTCTCTCTCTCTCTCTCTATATATATATATATATATATATATATATATATATATATATATATATATATATATATATATATATATATATATATTTGTACCCATAATGGGTGCACACACATTTCTACATTACTGTACAGTCTTTACAGCCACACCTACACTTTTCCTCCTAAATATATATATTGTAATGTATATGGTTGTAAATTGTGACTTGGTCCGCAATTGATATGGACCGTGACTTATTTTTGGTTGGCAAGGTACTGGTATTGATGGATACCGTAATGAAATTGACTGGATTCTTTGGATCTGATATATTTGCATGTCGGTTATAAATAGATATAGAGTGTAACATATTTGTGGATAGTAGTCTATTATGACTTGATCCTCTTGATCCAGAGATTCTATCTTTAGTTTTAAATTGATAATTATTAATTAGTTTTAAATTGATAATTATTCAGTTTTGTAAAAATTGGTTGTTGCCAATGTACAGGCAGTTTTTACATAGTGGAGCCACCTCGATAGGCCAAAGTGGCCCCTAGTGTGCCCACTATAAAAATTTCATATGTTCTTATGTTCTTTGTGGTTTGGAACCCACGTAAAATTGTAGGTCCCCTCCGCCACCACGGAGGACATGCACAATACACAATTACGAATACAGTTAAGTAGATCAGCCATAAGTGGATCCTAGGGTCTTTGTTGGTCTGAAACATTATAACATTATAACATTATATATATAAAGTTCAGGTTTGAGGTTTATATAAATTTTGCTCTACTAATTAATTCGTATGTATAAAAGCATTTATATAACACAACTGTTAAAGTTGCCAAGTTAATTGGGCATTTATACTTTTTCTTCATTTATGTAGAAAAAGTATAGTATATATATATATATATATAATATATATATATATATAGAAATAATTCAAGTGTCAAGTGTAACCAATTTTGAAACCAGGATGTGTGGTGTGAATTATATTAATCATTCACTAAAAGTGTGAATTATTCACGTATTAAAACAAAAAACGTTATGCGAATGGTAAAAATTTTGAAATTAAATTCAAATGATTAATTAGCTTGCAATTTAACCAATACACGATTACGTTTTTTTGTTTTTTTTTATTTCATCCGAAATAGCGTAACAGAACTGCTTCCTTGATCATTTCTCAAAAATCAGGAGAACTCCTTTCTCTCGCTTGTCATAATTGGATCAATTATCCACCCCCCTTTCCCCCTCCAGACAGTCAAAGCAAATAACTTGATTTAAGAACACTTTCATCCATCAGATCGTAATTCGAATGGTAAAAAACTCAGTGATACATCTACTACCGAAATTTTTGTGACAGACATACATGTATTGGCCTCAGAAGTGCGTCGGACAGAGCGACCGTTAAATATGACAAACGATTACCTTAAAGTAAAGCATTAATCAAATAAATATGTTTGCCTGGCAATATGGCCCCCCCCCCTAAAAAAGGGGGAAACAAAACATGTTGGTTAAAAAATAATAACAAAAAGTAAAGGAAGAAAAATGAATCATATATATATATATATATATATACCACACACGTCGAGTTTCAATAATTAAAACAAATAATAAAATATTAATGAAACTCGGTAAGGGGAATTTTATTTTTTAAAATGACTAAACGAGGGGAAATATTTAAATTTCAAAATTTTTCTTGTTTTATAGAAAACGGAATCTTTTAAGGGATAACCTTCGTTTTTTTCGTCTAGTTGAGTTGTCAAATTTTTACCATTCAAAATCACGTTTAATAATGAGGTCTGTATTTATCCTAAGGTAACTTTTTATTGAAAATTACGCTTGTCATATTTAAAGAGTATTTCGTTCTTTGGAATATTTTATTTTATTCTAAAAATATGAACGCAAAACAAAGATTAAATATTTTAAGATGAATTTACCTTTTACTCTTTTTACCTTCGTACAGGAAAAAAGTTTATAATTGAATGAAAACACAGGACTAATTTAATTGACTTTCCTCTAAATGTTTTCTTATGTTTAAAAGAATTACGAGAGTAAATTTATATTATGACAATTATATATGAATAATTAACTAAAAAAGTAATCCAAAACTTAAACATAATTAAGTACAATTAAATATATTCTAGAACACCATAATTAATTTGGAATTATTTTGCACATATGAAGGAGAACAGATATAGATAGATAGATAGATATAAGTTCGCGGGTCATATTATACAGTCTGCTCATCGCATTTTGGGAGTACATACGTATGAATGTTTGTTTACAAGACGATTAATGAGAGTTACACGATAATGAAGCCAAAATCTTTCTTCGAAGTGAAATCGAATCCTTTGTAGAAGTCCCGCAGACCGACGAAGCGTTTGGCGCCAAAATCTCCAAAAAACCTCCTCTCAACGCTTTGTTTTCGAATCTCGGAAAAGCGCGAAACCGTCCTAGATTAAATAAACGCCACAAAAAGCCCCCGAGAAAACATCTGCTTGCCCGAGTTTATGAGCCAGACAGATTTAAGATACGGATTATTGATGAGAATTAGGGTATGGGCATGACACAACAAAAGACTCTGATCGCATCCCGCAGAAGAAACGGTTTTAGACTTTATGATACATTGTCGTAAGAGTTATATTGATTGAAAAAAGAGCGGTGTGTATTTGTCTCTTTCAATATCTGAGCCTTGCCCAGATACCCTCAGAGAGTGAAAAAAAAGGGCCACTCATAAAAACAGTAATTCAAGCCTTCCTTCGCTAACCCTTTCCTCCCACGCCTTCTTCCCCCCTCCCGTCCCCTCACTCAGACACTTTCCCTCTAAATTGCCTATCATTCCTCCCTCATTCTTTCATTCTCCCCTCAATTCCTCGCCTGGCTTCCATCCCTGAGCCTTATCTCATTCTTTTTTTATTACCCTTATTTTGCCTCAGAGACCGGTTTTATAATCCTCATTATATGGTGTCCAATCGGTGCGAGCCCCCAAATGCACTCCCGAAAAAAATCAATCGATAATTACAGAACACCTTTTATTACCTGATAATGATTTATAAGCCTTATATACAGTATAATACTAATTATGCATATATATATATATATATATATATATATATATATATATATATTATCATTGGAGTAAAAGATTTTTTATCATTAATTCGACTATTACTTTAAGATCGTTTATCTTAGTGACAATATGCGCGCTTTCAAGTACATTCGACCATTAAATTCTGTGAAAGTAATCTCTGAAAATTTGTATTGTAAATAAATATTAATTTATACACGAACATCAACAAAGAAATGATATACTGTAGTGTTGGCCAAGATTTTAATCCCTAAACATATAAATAAAAACGATCAAACATAGGAAATGTACACATATTATGCAAACCCTTTATAGCATGTTCAGGCAATGCCACTACGTGTGTCTGTGTGTGTGTGTGTGTGTGTGTAAAGGGGTGGGGTGGGGTGGGAGGATGTAAATAGCTAAATAAGAAAAATTTAAACAACTGCAGATTGGTTTCAATTAGTTTTTCATATTGAATATTGTGGTGCACTTATTTTCTTTGCCAGCTATTCTCACGGTCTGAGTTTTAATGGAGCGAAGAAAAATCAGCGAAAAGGTTTAAAATAAGATTTTTCATTTTTTTCACCTCGTCTTTCTTCCTTCTACAAAATATTGGCTGAACTAAATTGAAGAAACAAAGAACCATTATTGCCTCACGAATGACAATTTATAGAGTAAAATGGTTTGACTTTGTAGTATACTCTATATTACAGATATATATATATATATATTGTGTGTGTGTGTGTGTAATGTATAGAAACAGCAAAAACTTAATATTATAAAAAAGGTGAACATCTGTCGCAGTTGTATCGCTTTTGTTTTTTAATGAATTTAAACTAAATTTACATGTCAGTCAGTATAAATTTATTGGTACAACCGATAATGTACTTTTTTTTCCTTACCTATAAAATTTATATTGCGTTCTTGATGACACACACACACATACACCACATATATATATATATATATAATTTTTATATATATATATATATATATATATACACACACACACACCAATAAATTAATTTTATTAAAAAAAAATTGGCTCGTAACTCTCTTTTTTTTTTAACCCTCTTATTGTTTATAAATTTTTAAAAATATCTAAACTTTCGATGAACAAAAAAGAAAAAAAGAAAGAAAATGAGAGAAAATAAGAAAAAAAGAGCAAGAAAACGTAAGAAAAAACCCTTCATAAGTGATGAATCGAAGCCATATGTTTATAATCTTAAGAAAAGTGTAATATTTGATGGTTGCTGATAGTCGTGAGAAAAGGATACATATGGCCCTTCTATGTATATATATTGTAATTTTCAACTGGCACTTTACATATATATATATATATATATATATATATATATATATATACTGAGTGAATTTTACAATTAGGCACGTGAAATTTATAAATGATGCACACCCACAAGGAAAAATCGGTGGGTGGGTGTGCATCACACGCACATATATATATATATATTATACAATTATTTTATACAAGTTTATAATAGTAATAAATCAAAGTCAGTTTAATTGTAAAACCATAACGAAATTGATGTATAATGAAAGTGAATACAGAAAAAATTGAATATAGATTTATAGAAAAATATTCATTTATCCAAACATGAAATGACTGAGTCCATTTCCTGCGTCCTCTTTACACCATTCATGCCTTAATTAGCGACAAACGGACCCAAAGTCGTATGCTTGGAGTTTAAGAATAAAACGGGCCTTGCATGGCTGTCAAATGCAAGTTCAGATTTCTTTGTTTTCTGATTCTGTTCAGGAAAACTTTGACTGATGAAAATTTTGCGTACGTGTGTGTGTGGTGTGTGTGTGGGTGTGTGTGTGTGTGTTGTGTGTGTGAGGCAAAGCTGGCACTTGCGTTTTTTTTTGCGGTACTGCGGTACTGCGGTACTACCGCACTACCAAACCGGTACCGCATAACGCAGTACCGCAAAGGATCGCTGAAAGTACAGCAGTACCGCTACCGCATTTTTTGCGGTACTGCGTTATGCGGTACCGGTTTGGTAGTGCGGTAGTACCGCAGTACCGCAGTACCGCAAAAAAAAACGCAAGTGCCCAGCTTTGGTGTGAGGGACTCGATTTTACTGAATTAGGAATGCTTTATTTAATTTATGTGAATCTCAGCAAAATGTTAGAGAAATAGTTAGACAGAAAGCTAGATAGATAAATAGACAGCTAGACAAATAGATAGAGAGATGGGGAGGTCGTGAGATCCAGTCCGGGCGAAGACTTTGCAATTTCTGGCCACCCGTAGTGGATCGTAGTTCGCATTCAACGTTAAGTTGTGGATCTAAGTTGGGTCAATAAGCTTGACCTTCGTCAGAATGAACAATTCGGGCGGAAGCAAAGCCAAGGTTACCGAGATATACAGATAGAAAACGGACATAAATACATAGCTAAACAAATAGATACATAGATAGACAGAAAGATACATAGATAGACATATAGATACATACGTAGACAGATAGATAGACAGATACATAGATAGACAAATAGACAGTCAGATAGACACATAGATAATCAAAGAGATAGATAAATAAATAAATAGATGAATATACATATCATTTCTGAGAAACAGTGAAAAAAATTAAAATTTCTTAATGTACAAAATAGAATAGTAATTTCCTGTCTCAATTCAATTCATTCAACCAAACTGTTCAAGTTTACAATTTAATATTAAGTGTAAATAAATTGAAGCTTAAGTTTCTTTTTAAGTATGACTAATTTATTCAAATATAAAGAACTCACATATTAATAACATTGATTTTGGTCTTTTAATATAATTATTATTATTAATAATTATAAATGAACACTAAAACACACACACACACACACACACACACCACACACACACACACACATATATATATATATATATATAATATATATATACACACACTGTATATAATATATATCATTCCTTCTATACTACCGCAGGACCATCACACGCATGCTCTAATAGCCTTGAAACTGAATTGCCTGCAATTACATAAACACACTACATAAAATCTAAAAAAAAGTAAACTAAATAATAAAAAATAAAATCTCCCCCCCCTTTCCCCACTCCCCCATCAAAAAAGGATAAATAAATAACTAAATATAAATAAATAAAAAAAATAGTAATATCGAAGTCTATTTGACTATTTCGAATTCATTAAGTCTCCAAACTATAAAAGTTTGACGGGGGATGTCCAGTCGACCAAAACTATATAATTGTGCCTCTAATTATCGGTTTCTCGTCTGTTACGCGAAGCCATGCAGAAAGGCTCATTTTTAGAACATAGTGTAATTTGAAGCATTTGGAAACGCTGCACCTTAATGATTACGTATCCAATAAAAAATACAAAAGGAACAGTTATATATACATATATACAGGGTGTTCAAAAAGAAACATAACCATTGGAGAATGCATAATTATTGTAACTTAAGTCGTTTGGTCTGCTTCAGGTTGTATGTCTTTTTGAACACTCTGTATATATATATATATATATATATATATATATATATAATATATATATATATATATCATATATATATTATATATATATATATAATAATAATAATAATAATAATAAATGATTCTTCTCCGTAACGGAGTTCCGTTTGGCGGTAGACAGATTTTCTCACCATTGTATCTTTCCTATCTCTCCCTTATCTGCGCAATGGATAAAGCTCTCGCGATAATCGTCTCTCGGCGCTCGTAAAGGCGGGATTTCCTCCTCCTGCGTCGCCTGCGTGGCTCTTGCAGGAGGAAAACGTTAAAAAGAGGATCAGGCGAGTTATTGGTTTAATCAATAGAGGCAGTGATTAGTTGCGCCTACCTGTCACAGGTGTAACAGCTTCCCTCCACTTTTGTTTGTTTAGGTTTTTGTTGCGCACACACACACACACACACACACACACACACACACACACACATATATATACATATATATATATATATAACAGGGCGTCCCAAAAAAATGTATACACACTTTAACAGCTGATAGCTCAATTGATGTTTCTTTCTTTCCAAGTTTAAACCCATTAGAATTAATAATGGCAGTCAGACTAAGCTTTGAACAAAGGAAATTCATTCTAAAATGCTACTGGAAGTGTGAAAACGCAGTTGAAGTGCAAAGACAGTTTAGGAGGGAGTTTCAAACAGATCCACCAACGCGACTTACCATCACTCGAATTAGAGATAAGTTTGAAGCCGATGGAACTGTTCAGAATGTCCACAAGAAGCGTTCCGGAAGACCACGGACATCGACAAGCCCCACAAAGCAAGAAAGAGTACTGGAAACGTATCACCAAAGTCGAAGAAAATCTGTGCGGCAAGCGAGTCGTGAGGTAGGAATTCAGAATCGTCTGTCCAACGCATTTTGAAGCGCTGTCAATGGAAAAGTTACATTCCAAGATTAGTCCATGCTATTAATGAAGATGATCCGGACCGAAGAGTGGAGTATTGCGAGTGGTACTTGGCACGATGTGGATGTGGATTGGACGAAGGGGTTTCGTAGAATACCCTCCGCGTTCACCAGACCTCACACCACTAGACTTTTTTTTATGGGGATACTTAAAAGACAAAGTCTACGCTATAAAACCTGCAACAGTCGCTGAATTGAGAGCAGCCATTGAACGAGAATGCACACAAATACCAAACGAAATGTTTCGTGATGTTTGCGATTCCATTGCTTCGCGTTATCAGCAGTGCCTGGACCAGAACGGACGTCAGTTTGAAAACGCGTTGACAAAACAATTAAATAATGTCTGTAGATTCTATTAAATTTTGAAAATGAAATGTATTTTAATAAACACTGCCTTTATAAGTATTTAAAGTGTGTATACATTTTTTTGGGACGCCACTGTATATATATATTATATATATATATATATATATATATATATATATTATATATATATATATATATATATATATATATATATATATATATATATATGCGCCTATATATTTGCGAGCAGCAAAACCCAGCTGTTCATCCTTCGACACAACAAAGAAATTAGTTGGTAGATAAATGGGTACACTGGGTAGCCTAGTGGTTATGACACTGGGCTGCTGGTGGGGTGTGGTTCGGATTCCACGTTAAACTGTAGGTCTAAATTTGAATGACAAACTTGACCTTCTTCAGAATGAACAATTCGGGCGGAAGCAACAAACAAAGGGATATATATATAAAAGGCAGTATAATAATGACAGGTGGTTTATATTGACCAAAGACCTGTCTGTCATCACATTGTTTTGAAGCGAAATACACTCAAAATAAAATTTAAATTTAGAAATTACACCTTCTTTTTGAGGGTGCTTTCCAGGAGAAGTTTTTTCTTCTTTTCGGTATCAAAGATTCTTGTCACATAATATAATAACTTCTTTTAATAATACGTAACTCCTTTAGATAGAAGAAATGGTCTTCCAAACTTCTTTTTTGAGTGACATGAGACGATAGAAGATAATATTTCGGTGTACAAAAGGTTGCGGGAAGTCTTTGTTTTTTGTGTACTAAATCGTAAATAACTTTTGTACTTACATTACAAACTAGGTTAGGTTAGGTTATAGATTATGTTATGTTAAGTTAGGCTCTCTTAAAGTCTTTCATTTTGTGTTAGGTTTATGTTATGTTATGTTAAGTAAGTTTTACTCACGAGCCATTATCATTTATGTTCATACTTCATAGTGTATATATATAATATATATATATATATATATATATATATAGCCTTAATTACTGGTTATACACAGGCCTGCGAATGAGAACTTTGTAAGAGTTGTTTTCTTACTAATAACTGATTTTATGTAATTTAACTACGCTGATTTCGAATAAGGTGTCCTTTTTTTCTATCACGTAAGGATTTTCTGCAAACTGGAAGGGAAAAAACAACAACATAAATAAATATCATTTATTTCAATTTACATTAGGTACCTATTTCGCTTTGTTATACTAATTACAAATGCAAACAACTTTAAAAAGAAAGAAGACTATTAACGTCAATTACATATTTATCTTTATTTGTCGTGAGTTTTCTTGTGAGATCTATGCCTTTTAGTCTCGAATGTACGCTCTGTTCCTTTTCTTTTATTTAATAATCTGGAGTATCCCGTTTCAACATCCAGCAGTAATCAGCCATTATGCTGATGTCCCACCTTCCCTGATATTCCTTCTCCATTTCTTTGATGTCTGGTGAAACCGTTCTCCTTGTTCTTCGCTGAGTCCTCCGAGATTCTCAGGGAAGTAATCCAAGTGTGAATGTAAGAAATGTAATTTTGAACTCATTACAATCCAACTCTTTGAACTTATTTAGCATGTTGTTCACAATGTTTTGGTAATTTGGGTCTTTGTTGTTCCCCAAAAACTTGCTGATAACATCCTTAAAAGCAATCCACGCTTCTTTTTCCAGATTGTTCATTGTTCTTTCAAAGTGTTCATCCAAAGTCAGTTTTCTAATCTGGGGACCAAAGAAAATTCCTTCTTTCAATTTTGTTCCCGAAAGAATTGGGAATTTACCACACAGATACTTAAACCAATCTCCATCTTCGTCCGAGGTCTTAACAAATTGCTTCATCAAGCCCAATTTTATGTGAAGCGGAGGTAAAAGGACTTTCCTCGTGTCAACCAAACTTTCACGTTGAATGTTTTTAGAACCAGGTGTCAGGTTGACTCTACGTGGCCATTCCTTTTTATCGAGTGCTGAGTTCTTGCTCCGCTATCCCATTCATACAAAAAACATGGAAACTTCCTATTACCTGGTTGTTGACCGAACAACATACAACTCACTTTTAAGCCTCCACAAAGTAGCTAACCGTGTTCTTTGTATTTAACCTTAGCTAGAAGAAACTCAAGATTTTCGTACGTTTCCTTCAAGTGAACCGAATGAGCCACATTAACGGATGCATACAAGTTACCGTTGTGAAGGAGGACGCCTTTTAGACTTCTTTTGGAGGAATCAATGAAAAGTCTCCACTCATTTGGATCATAGACTGCAGCGCCTAGCTTAAGTATTAGTTCCGAAACATTGTTGCAATATACCAGTGAATTTTCTTGAGAAAAATATTGGATGAATTCTTTTTCTCGATTTTTTACCAGTAAAATGACGTCCCGGGAGAAAGCAAGTGCTTTGCACGAAGTCTGGATCCCAAAATCTCTGAAGAATCCTTCAGGAGACACAAATCACTTACCAAATCATTAAGTTCAGTTTGTGTAAACAATTGGGGTTCACCAGATGTTTCGGTTCGAAAACAATCAATATCATCGTTTCCATCGTCATCAGACACCGAATCAGATGAAGTTATATCAAGAGTATTTGGTTTAGTAGGTACAAGTATACCAGGTCCATGAGCAACAGGCCTTATAGTAGACTGAAAGTTTGGATAAGAAATTTCCTTTTTATTTTTAGTATTGTAGCCTCGCACGTTACATGAACAAAAATAGCAGTCATTGCTGTGATTTCTATGCTTACGCCAGACAATTGGAATCTCAAAAGGTACAGAATCCTTTTTACCTTTACTCCACAGTCTAAGTTGTTCAACACAAACACTGCAAACTTTATGTGGAGCCCATGATTTGTCTTGATCGTCAAGTTTCATTCCGAAGTACGCATAGTATGCTTTCTTGACGAAGTCTGTAATATCTCGCCTTTGTTTTTTGATAGTAAATTTTCCACAAATATAACAGAAAATGTTTGGGCTATTTACACAGCCTCTGGTTGCCATAGCGACAAATAAAAAAATTTCAAAAGAGAAATATAGTCACCGCGCACCTTTGAATAATAAAGAACTATAACCTCGCACGCACTAGACAGACTGATTCATGTCGTGGCTTGTCAATCACTTATATACTAGCGGTGCGTTTCTCGAATGTTCTAGAAGACGCTATGACGTCACTTCTGATCTGGAAGCATTTATAGGCAGTAGTTTTTAATCAAAATTTAATTGAGTCAATTTTAATGAAAATTACTTACATATGTAATATGAAATATGACATTTTGTGAAAAATCTGTACATGATGGCGAAAAATGAATATTATTTTCGGAATCAGCGTGCAAAAATTACTATACAAGTGATAAAATATTTCGGACAACAAAACCATCGCATGCCTGTGATTAATATATTCCGGCGTAGTGTAGTAGCTAGCGACCTCACCTTCTATTGAAGAGATTGTGGGTTCGAGCCCTGGATGGGTCGAGTCTTTCATTTATATATACATTATATATACATTATATACATATATACATTATATATACACACACACACACACACACAGTGCGTTCGAAAAGTCTCTCCGCAGTCAACGTGCTTGTCAAAAGTGTTTGACATGAAGTGTAGACGAGTTGCTCTGTGCCTGCAAAATGGTGGAAAACACTTTGAACACATGCTGTAAAATCAAAAGGTTATGTAATAAAATCACTAAATCATGGTTCAATGAAAACATTGTAGTTTTTCAATTTCCTATGCGTTTAACATAGCACTGCGGAGAGTCTTTTCGAACGCACTATGTGTTTTATATATATATAAATAAATAAATCCATGCGTGCGTGTGTGTGTCTATATACACACACGTGGATGAATTTCGCCGTAAACAAAAATTAACAATTGGTACAAGGATCTTGCAATCAACACCCATTAATAAATAACTCTAAAACAACCAATTACCAAGAAACTCCATCGATTCGCTCTGTTATATCGCCAATAGAAACTAATTGTTAACTGTATAGATCCTTCTCTATATGTTAATTAGGATCGTTGTTAATAACCAGAAGCTCAAGTCTTTGTTTTCCTCTAAGCAAACGAATTAGTAATGCATAAAAGCAATTACTATAATCGCATAATTGCTCCCTTGCGGTTCCCCATATATATATATCTATATATATACAGTGTGTGTATATATTTACAGTGTATATATACACAGTGTGTATATATATATATTGTTTATTAAATTGATTATTGTTACTTTTTTTGCAAATCTTAATTTCTGATTCATAGATTTAATACGGACCAAAAAGGGCGATTATCTTTGTCTGTTACGACTTTTCCGCGTTCAAGTATAAATAATTTATTTATTTTTTTATTATTTTTATTTATGGTTTCGTTTTCTTCTTAAGCAAAACGTGTGTAATTTTCTAAGTGTGACTATTATATTAATGCGTCGATGGCCCGATATTTATCGGGTGGTTGATAAAAGCTGTGTTCTAACTGTTTATTAGGGGTAATTATTTTTACATACACACGGTATATAATTCTGCGATAATGAATACTTAAGAATTTATGTTAGGTAACACACACATATATATATATATAAGATGGTGTAAAAATGTATATATTTTTAATTATGCCAATTTTTACTGACAGTAACATAAATTTCACAAATTATTGTATATATTTTCCACTTTAAAGTATATTAAACTTATAGTTCAAGGTATAAATATATAATAAAGCGTGGAATGCATGTTATCTTCAAGTAAAAATTGGTATATTATTCAATTGTTTTAATTTTTTTAGAACCACCCTGTTTGTCGGCCGACTTTTCTATCGATTCGAAATAAAAATAAAATGCGTCCAAATCTCTCTCTCTCTCTCTCTCTCCTCTCTCTCTCTCTCTCTCTCTCGTATTCATGTAATTTTGATTCAAGCGCTTAAATAACACTATTTCTAGGATAGTGGCTTCGAATCGCGGCGCCTATTATCCGCGAATATTGTCATCCACTCCGGTTGACGTATAATAAAATTGGATCAGGGATGGCTGTCATACATTTTTTCTAATGTGTCACATAACGGCTATGTTATGTGTCACTGCGATTCCTATGATTATTTCTTGTCCATGGGAAGTTGACAAAACTTCGCTGTCAACTTGAAAATTGCCATTGTCAATAAGAGTCACTGTAAACTCGGAATTTCCTCCCTTTGGCTTTCACAAATCCGTATCATTTGGAGATGATAAAGTCGCTCGATGACATTGAATTAATCTGCGAACATTTGATTAAATTTCTGACTTCTGTGACGAGTGGAAAAGTGATATTCTCAGACGATAACGACCAATTCCCAAGAAAGAGAAAATTTCTTTTGATGCAAATATCACTATATATATATATATATATATAATATATATATATATATATATATATATATATATATATATATATTATATATATATATATATTCATATTCATAAACACTGAAGCTAAATAGCATTTTTACTGCTATACTACTCCAACTTACTACTTACTCGTAACCATATATAGATATTATCTGAAACCCGCAATTAGTTCTCGTATCGAATTAGTTTTAGCTGAGTTGATATTGAATAATTTATTTAAATGGGGACCGACTCAGGGATGCGTATAAGCATATATAAGGACTAATGACGGTGTATTACGATACTTAAGTTCAGAGCAGACGCAATAAAGTGAACACTATGAGAAAAATGAGGATCAAAAAGCGCACAGGACTTAATTCAAATTATAACTTCGGAACTTATTCAACCGTTCATTTCAGAAACGTAAAACCAAAAAATAAGTTCTTTCAAGCCCCCGTATGGTATATATATATTATATCTATATTATATATTATATATATATATATATTATAATATATAATATAATATATATATATATATATATATGGGATGAATTTCATAATTAAACACGTGAAATGAATGAATGATGCAAACCCACAAGGAAAAGGAAAAGGATTCCAAGGCCTTTAGTATATTCAGAAATACACCACCCTGTACTTCTGAATAAACGAAAGGCATTGGAATCATTTTTCTTTTTCCTTGTAGATTTGCATCATATATATATTATATATATATATATATATATATATATATATATATATATATATATATATATATATATATATAAAATACCTAAATGCCTTTATCAGCTTTATGACCAATAAATGGAGACTAATCTTATCATTACAATAGGTTGACGATATATATATATATATATATATATATACATACATACATATATACATATATGAACCCTCTGTACTGCTTATATATATATATATATATATATATATATATATATATAATATATATATATATATATATATATATATGTACTGTATATATGAAGGGAAAAAACTGGTGGATCAGGGTCACTATTTTGGGCTTCCGTTTCTAACTTTTCATCCATTTTGATTGATAATGTCTTGCATTATCGGTCAGAATCGGTTTTCTGGCCGTCATTAAATTTCCCATCGTCCATAAACTAATCTCAGTCATGTGTGCAGACGCTCTCATATACGACAGATTGTCATGAAATAGCGCTTATTATTTTTTATGCAACTCTGATTATAGAGTCCTAAACTATTGATTTCTTTTTCATTTATTGTTGACTCTCCGAATATGAATTATGATCTTAATAGGCTTTATTCTATGCTTTGATTCGATACGAAATAGCCACGATCATTATCTGTATTTGGTACTACGACACGAATAACGTGTACTGTTCGTCTTCTATGTAAAAAAAATTAGGTTGATTTTATGTATATGATTTAATAATAATAAAGGTAATCAAAGGAATATATATATATATATATATATATATATATATATATATATATATATATATATATATATAATTCAATAAACGAAATTATATGTTTTGGTGGGTATCGCTAATTTGGTTTAATTACAGGTGTAAAAAGTAATTACAGAGACAATCAAACTACACACTAGTGAATGTTTTTTAATTGCAGCTGCAATTACCATTGATTAACGTTCTATAAATTTGTCCCTAAGAAAGGAATATATATATATATATATATATATATATATACACACACAATGTATAATTGTACACACACACACATATATATATATATATATATATATATATATATATATATATAATATATATATATATAATTCGATACGGAACCTGCCAAGCAATTCCGTTAAAAAGCTGTAAATTATTTGTGTAATGTCATTTGCACGAGTTATAATTACAAGGTTCCCCAACCCCCCTGACCCACCCCCAAAGGAAAGAGATCCATCTTTGAGTCCCGTCTATAAACAAACGCTCGCTCCAATACCCTTGCGATAATTGCCTCCCCGCTTACCTATACTTCGGTGAATATTTTAAGGTGCGCGTCGGAAATCATAAATCACAAGCCATTATTAACTGAGTATTTATGATTCGTAATTAAGTCTGTGTATATATATATATATATATATATATATATATATATATAATATATATATATATATATATATATAGTATATATATATTGGGAACAATAACTAGTCTTTGTCAGAGACTAGCTCACGGCTGATATATATATATATATATATATATATATATATATTCTAAATTTTAATTTAACAATTGTAATGTTAATATACAGGGTGACCCCCAAAAAATGGCATTCCCAGAAATGACCTTTTTTTAAGTAAATTGCTTGGGAACATCTTTTTGGGTCACCCTGTACATTAATTATAGAAATCTTAGCATGAAAACGATAAACGCAATGTGTAAGATATGAAAATGAGTGCAAATACATCATGCATAAAAATATACAGTTAAAAACTTTCATTTTTTTTAATATATTAAAAATCAAACACCTGCCTTGTACGAAAGACATACTTCCCTTCACAGCAATAATTTCAACATTTTTTGTTTTTGTGCAAAGATACATACGTACTCTCTCTCTCTCTCTCTCTCTCTCTCTCTCTATATATATATATATATATATATATTGTACAGCAATGAACGATAACCAATTATTTATGCTAGTCAAAACTCTTATGTAGTATATAAAGAAAAACAAAAACTGGGAAGGAACAGACTGCTTATAGGGTAGATCCGTTTTACTGTTTTTTTAGTGATCAAGTGTTCCATTTAATTTCATATATATATATATATATATATATATATATATATATATATATATATATATATATATATAGTTTATTACCAAATCAATATATGGGGGCAATTATGCATGCGAAGATAGTCACTGTTTATACAGCTATATACGCAGATTTTCTCACGGTAATCTTTTATAAGCGTTTGTGTTTATTGAAGCGTAAGATATATATATATATATATTAAAGACAATTTATTAAAAGACACCTATTGATTAATTCCAAGAACGAATACACGAGAAAGTTTACTGTGAAAATGCTATTTTACGCCAATCAAAAAATTCGATTGATTCTGAAATTAAAAATTAATAACAGTAATATTGAGAACGAAACGAAAAAAAAAAATGCAAAAACCAAAATTTTGAGTGACGCTTTCAGCTCTCGTACCCTCATTATCAAAAAGGTATGATAAACCGCGTAAACGATTACCGACCTTGCGTAAAGGAAGACTAAACTATATTTTAGCATCCGATAAACAATGCATGGTCAAGACAGACCTATAAATTATCGATGATGATCGCTGGTGCTGGACGCCTCATTGCCAGCTGATCAATAAGGAATACGCGTTGTACGCTATTAATGACCTTAACGCCTCTTACGGTAGAGGCGAATTTCATTTCAAAAATGGTATACGTATAATTCACTTTATTAAATTTGCGCCTCGCGAGAGGAGTGTGCTATTCCATATTTAAGAAGGTTTCAAACGGCTTATTAAACGCGAGAAGATAGTTCCAATCGCTTTATGGATTCGATGTGTAATTATCTTATCTTGATTTTACGACGTTTTCACCATTTTTATTTCGTAAAATCGCTCAATATTGCTATTAAACACGAGATTCTCCTTTCTTTTTTCACTGATACTACTTTTGCCAACTTATGCATTTAATATATACGTGAAAATCCAAAGTATACATATATATATATATATGAAAATTATTTCACGAAAGTAACACGTGAAAAATATTTATGATGAATAAAACCACGAAGGAGAGGAAACACAGAATGGTGCTCAAGCGCTTTCGTGTTTTTGAGGATGTCATTAGACGAAAGCGCTTGAGCACCATTCTGTGTTTCCTTTCCTTCGTGGTTTTATTCATCATATATATATATATATATATATATATATATATATATATATATATATATATACACTGTATATTATTTTTTGATTCCTTTGATGAGAAATCTTTTAATTTGTGTAGCCTTGACTTTATGAACGTAAGATATATGATTGTTCAGCAGGAGGGAAAATCTACCAATTTTTTTTTCTTTTATCATCAATTCTTTTTATTTCATTTTCTTCTTCTTTTTTTTTATTATTATTATTAGTTCTCGATAGCTAAGGAGGATGGCTCCCCATGTGTTCTCAGGAAGTTAATACCTGGGTCTTCATTTGTTCCTGGGAGTCAAAGTTCTCCTCAAAGTAATGGACTCATTTGTGGAGTGTACCGAAAAATATTTATTATCCATGCACATGTTGAGGATCTGCCAGGTCTGAAGGGGGGACTCTATTATATGTTGACCTTATCGTAGGATTCATCTCTCAACTCAGACCACCAACGATATCGAAGAGGAGTTTTAGCTCTCTCTCTCTCTCTCTCTCTCTCTCTCTCTCTCTCGTGCCCTCACATATTACATTAGTTGTGTTGTACTGTCGGTTTCAACCTCTGGTTTTACTTTCAATATCTGTTTTCTACTTTTTTACTCTTTGGTACTTCAGTGGTTTTTCTGTTCTTCATCCACCCTCACTGTCTGTTTATTTTTGTACTTGTCTGTTGTCTGTTTGTTTATTCATATCTCTCTCTCTCTCTCTCTCTCTCTCTCTCTCTCTCTCTCTCTCTCTCTCTCTCTCTCTCTCTTATTACCGATCGATTCCTTTCACTGATTTCAGTGAGTAACAAACGTTATGCAAAAAGAGAGGGACAAAATAAAGAGAAAAAAATGCCTCTTACTAATTACTCCACTGGTCTCTCTCTGTGCCACAAAGTATCATTGACTCCCCTTCAATATAACGCTTTAATTCAAGACTTAAGAAACAATATTACCTCAATTACTGCCCATATACCCTCCAACTGCTTACTCTCATTTAACAGATGTTTTAAAATATATAGGATTAATTTAACAATAACTATATTCCTTAATTGCATTGGGCATAATCAGCCGCCGCGAACGATCAATTTTGCAATGGTGATTGGGCATTAGTCTTCTAAGAGGTGGTCTGAACACAATTCTTGCCCTTAACGAATGACTGTCTAGAACAAATGGAAGACTATGATAAAACGGGGTATCAACAGGAGGGCCTTTTAAGCTCTATGTGGTCTAGGAGAAGTCTCAGGAGACCCATCAATGTTATATATATATATATATATATAATTATATATATATATATATAATATATGTGTGTGTGTGTGTGTGTGTGTGTTCATTTTAGTAAAGTTATTATTTAGGGTATGTTTCTGTAAGTGGGTATAAGATATGCTGCAAATTTTGTGAATAAACTGTTTATATAAATATTTAAGACTCCAAAGATATATATATATACAATATCTGTACAATTTTTGGCTGTTATTAAAAGTCAACCATGAAGTGTAGAAATTCCAGTGTTGTCCCATTTTACAGAGAATCTCATTAAGTTTTTTGTGATACCACGTTTTGACAAGTTTTTTAGAAATGTACGCGGGTGACAGACATTGATGATTTAAAAGCAAGAATCACAGCTGCTATTGAGCGAATTGATGTGGATATGCTGCAGCGTACATGGCAACATTTGGAGTATCGATTGGATGTTTTGCGAATCACTAATGGTGCACATATCGAATGTTTGTAACAACGTTACTTTAATAAAAGAAACTTTTGAAAATACAGATTCTAAATAATCTTGTTTATGAATTTTACGTGTGTTATCAAGAATTTTATTAAAAGATGAAATTGTACAGATAATGTTCGGACACACTGGAATTTCTAAAAAACTTGTCAAAACTTGGTATCAGAAAAAACTTAATGAGATTCTCTGTAAAATGGGACAACACTGGAATTTCTACACTTCATGGTTGACTTTTAATAACAGCCAAAAATTGTACAGATAATTCTCGGACACCCTGTATATATATATACACACCAGGTGTCCCCAAGAAAGTCCCTATTTAAAAATAACTTCTAAGCTAAAAAAAAAAAGAAATCTAGACCCAAAGACAAACGCAATAGTTACGTAAAACAAAGGAGTTTATTAATTTTAATTACACAACATGTTCAGTGTCATCACCATTTTTCTATCACAATATTCAACCTTACACAAATGTTTGACATAATTTTTGGAAATAGCTCAGCTCGGATGGTGTTGGTTACCTCACAGACTTTAGTCTTTAGGTCTTCGAGTGTCTTAGGCTTGGTAGAATCGATCCTCTCTTTATGTAACCCCACAAAAAAGTCAAGGGATGTGAGGTCAGGTGAGGATGGGGCTATTCTACTGGCTCATGAAGGGAAATTAGTCGCCCGGAAAAATGCTTCCTCAAAAAGTTGCGAGTTTCACAAGTAATGTGTGGAGGTGCTCCATCCTGCTGAAACCACTGTGAACTTGGGGTAATGCAGTTGTTTCTTTCACGGGACAAACTAATTAGTTGAGGTAAGTCTATTCGTAGCGTTATCGTCGTTGCCTAATTTCGTAGAAATTAAAAAAGTTATTGCTTTAAGTATGAAATGGTGAAAGAACGGTTTTAATATACAATATTTATTATTTATTAAGTAATGAAAGATTAGAAACGTATAGGTATATGCATATAGGTATATACGGAAGAAAAAAAACCCAATGTGTTACCTTTCTGAAGGAGGAACCCCAATAATAAAATATAGGGCCTACACCCATTATAAAATAATGAGCAAATAAAAATAGACATTTTTTGGAGACCACTATATACAGGGTGGGCCGAAAGTCTGGATCCATAGGAAAATATTTATTTTAATACATAAATTACAACAAATGGTAAATACTTAAAATGAATATCAACTTTAACTCGTAAATGCGTATCCGTGATACTGTACAGTGGTTCGTACTCCAGTATAAACAACAAATTATAACAAATGCTCAAATTGGCGGCCTCTGACATCGAGACACTTAGGGATGGAATTTATGATTTTTAATAATTCTTCGAATTGACGTTCTCGAGATGCGTGTTTCATTTGATAATCTTCTTGTTGACTTTACTGGACTATTCGTTAAAGTTTCACATACCATTGCAGAGGTATTTTCATCAGTTGCAGTTTTTGGACGTCCAGAATGCCGTCGATCATGTACACTTCCTGTTTCTTTGAAACGTTTAAACAACTTGCCAACAGTCGCATGTGTTACTGGATGCTTATCAGGATGATTTCTATTGAATTCGGTAGCAACTTCTCTGTGTGTAGCGCCCTGTCTCGCGTAAATGAGCACAAGTTCTACCCGGTCTTCTGTTGTTAGATTCGAAGCCATTTCTGGGCTGAAATAAAAAAAGTATTTGAGTATTTATACTGGAGTACGAACTACTGTACAGTATCACGGATACGCATTTACGAGTTAAAGTTGATATTCATTTTAAGTATTTACCATTTGTTGTAATTTATGTATTAAAATAAATATTTTCCTATGGATCCAGACTTTCGGCCCACCCTGTATATATATATATATATATATATATATATATATATATATATATATATATATATATATATATATATATATATATATATAGAAAATCTATGACTTTTTGGAAGCTCAGAAAAATTAAATGACAACCAACATGGGTTTCGGTCAGGCAGATCATGCCTCTCACAACTAATGGAACACTACAACACCATTATTGATGCACTTGAAAGTAATGAAAACTATGATGTAATATAAACAGACTTTGCCAAAGCGTTCGACAAGTGTGACCATGGAATCATAATTCATAAACTGAAGGAAGTATATGGGAATAACAGGAAAAGTAGGGAAATGGATATATAATTTCCTTAGTGAGCGGCGGCAAGTCGTTACATTACAAGGAGTATCTTCAGCAGAATCAGAGGTCCTCAGCTCAGTACCACAAGGAACAGTATTAGCTCCACTACTCTTCATAATCAGGCTAACTGACATAAATGAGGACGTTATGAGAGACAGCACAGTAACATCCTTTGCGGATGACACAAAGATCAGTAGAAAAATAAGAAACCCAGAAGACATAGGATCTCTACAAACCGACATAAACAGAATCTACAAGTGGACGGAAGACAACAATATGAAGTTTAACACTGAGAAATTTCAGCTGTTACGGTACGGAAAAAGAGAAGACCTAAAATCCATGGAATATTATACCCCAAATGAATAGGAAATTCAGAGAAATTCTAAAGCAAAAGACTTAGGGGTTGTAATGACTGATGATGCGAAATTTGAAACACAAAATAAGATAGCAGTAAACAGAGTAAAGAGAATAACGGGGCAGATATTGAGAACCTTTAAACGAAGGGATATGAATGTAATGATTCCTCTACTGAAAACACTGATCATACCCAAATTGGAATACTGCTCTGTCCTAACATGCCCATATAAAAAAGAAGACATTAGACAACTAGAAGTGATTCAGAGAAGCTTCACAGCCAAAATCAAGGGGTGCAAAGAACTAAATTACTGTGAAAAGTTACGCGAACTAAACCTTTATTCACTGGAAAGGAGAAGAGAAAGATACACCATTATTTACACTTGGAAAATAATGGAGAAACTAGTCCCTAATCTTACTTTGAACCCTGTAACCCCAAACAACAGTGGAAAGTAGAAAAGGAAGACTGTGCCGTGTTCCCAAATTAAAGGCGAGACAGGGAACATCCTTAACCCTGAAAGAAAATAGTTTTGTTGTGAGAGGACCAAAACTGTTTAATCAGCTGCCCAAGGACCTAAGAAACACGAATGGTGTTGCAGTGAACATCTTCAAAAGAAGATTAGACCCCTGGCTCAGAACAATCCCCGATGAGCCGGGATCGAGAGTACAAGAAACCAACTCACTACTTCACCAGGCCAACTCGAGAGAAGGGGCGACAAGCTTGACCTTCGTGAAATGAGGAATCATCGCGCGGAACCTTCGAAAGGTTGAAAGGAAAGGTATATATACATACCAGGACTTGAACCGAGGCCTCTGAAGTAGGAGTCGCAAGCCCTACCACTACGCTACGACGAAGTAAAAATTAACACAACCGGTTATGTATTTCAACAAAGAGGGAACAAATAACGCTTTTGCGTCCAGATATATTTCACATGTTAACCCTCCGGCACTCGAGGTAATGGCAACATTTAATTCAAATCTCTCAAGTGTAAAATTGGGGTACCATCGATTGAGTAACACGCATGAGTACGTGTGAGTTTGTAAACACAAAGTTCTCTCGAGCTTTTACTTCGACGTAGCGTGGTGGTAGCGCTCGTGACTCCTACTCAAGCGGTCCCAGGTTCGAATTCTGGCGAGTACATATATATATATATATATATATATAAGTAACTTATGATGTACTGTGATGAATATACTAGATGTGGACCATAACCATTATTTAGCGCGGAGCGAAAGAAACAATGGAAAATTTATCACCAAATAAAACACACACACACACACACACACACTATGTATAGAGCATGCAAGCGATATTTGGCTATCCTCATGCACTCTCGCCTTACAAGAATTGAGCCAAGCCCGTAATTATGCAATGAAGAATTTCTTCCTATCACCAGTTTTGTGTATTCAATCTCTGTATGATTAGTATATGTTTCTGGGAAGGCTAGAAGGTTAATCTATCTGGTACGTATAATTGCTAGAGAGTTCTCAAGTGAAGGATATCTGTTTTTTTTTTTTTTCAATTACTTTGTGACTTTTATTCAATTCTTTGGATTTTTCATTTCAGTCGAATATGGTCTAAATGTTGGGTTTCCAGCTTTACTGAAGAATAAAGATCAAAGGTTTTGGGTGTGATGTGTATATAGATGTTGTTATATCGAAGTATGAATGTGTGTGTGTGTGTGTGTGTATATAGATATATATATATATATATATATATATATATATAGAGAGAGAGAGAGAGAGAGAGAGAGAGAGAGAGAGATTTAAGTTAGTATGTATTACATTATATATAAAATACAGATCAAAACACTCCTATAAGTTATATATATATATATATATATATATGTATATATAATATATATATATATATATACATACACACACACGACATTGAGTGGAAGTACTGAAGAGGGATGTTGAATGTCTTGATTAACATAGGTGATTAATCACTTTTTCTCCGATACAAACGGCCTACATGTCTTTCCCTTCGTATAGTTTCGTCATCCGATGTTTCTTGAAACCATTCTTTAGAAAAAGTGGATATTAGAGTATGGAGAGACGCGAAGTAAAAAATGGAAAACATTTCCAATGATAAATTTTTACTTGCCTTTTTCTGTTGGGGATGGGGGGGGGGGGGGGGGGGGGGATATGTTTTTTTTTTTTTCGTTCGTCTGCACCTATTCTCTTTGAGAAGGGCGGTCGAGATTGATGAGAAATATACCGACCACTGGTCGTCTATACCGTATGTATACCGCATATATATATAGTCGTGGTTCTCTCTCTCTCTCTCTCTCTCTCTCTCTCTCTCTTAACGTATATTATAGTATCGCACATATATATATATATATATTATAATATATTATATATATTATATTTAATATATATATATATATATATATATATATATATATAATATATAATATATATATATATACCGTATATATATATATATACTAAGTATGCATAAGTGGACTTCCACTTCACTTCACCCTACATGATATCCCTATATTCAAAACGGCACCCGAACTATATATATATATATATATATCTATTAATATCCTGTTGTACTCTTTACTTTGAAAATGAAGCTATTCATTGTTAGCGAGTGTCTTTCTTTGAACATACGTGCAAATACGTCACGAAAAAATATGAAAAGGACATTCCTCTACAGGTATCTTCAGGACAGATACTAATGGAAGGTATTGATGCAAGCCTTTCCTCTCTTTCTTATAGCTTCCTTTCACCTATCAGAGCATCTGTAATGGCCGATAGTAGAACTAAAGCTTGATAAACGGTTTGTTGGGAGTCATTATACATAATTAGAGGGAAGTTCTGTTGCCCATCTTTTGAGGTTAGTTTTCTTTTAACCTTTGAGTTCAATGGTAAGATAGATCGTATGTTTATCTTCTGGTTACTCTCACCCGATTCGAGACCGTTTTAATAATTAGAAGATGGATGTCTTATCTACACACTCATTCACAGATTTGAGATAATATATATATATATATATACACAGAGTGTCCCAAAACCATGTATACGTTTTTAAAAAACTTATAACAGGCGAACCCACTAACAGATTCAGATGATTTTTATTTCTTTTTATAGCCTATAGCCTAAGGAGATACAACAGCGAAATTGTTAACAGCCTTGCCTAGCCTAAGGAGATACAAAATCGAAATTAGTAATAGCCTTGCCTGCCTACAGTAAACATGGAAAATGGAAGTGTGCGCTTATCATTTGAGCAACGAAAATGGATACTAAAGTCGTATTTTAAAGTTGAGAAGATATCAAAGTTCAGCAACAGTGGAGAGACAATTTTGGAACTAATCCTCCAACTTAACTTACCATTTCACGTATCTGTGAGAAATTTGAAGTATACGGTACTGTGCATGATGTGTACAAGCAAGCGACTGGGCGTCCAAAGACATCAACAGATGCTAACACTTCTGATGAAGTGCTACAGGTATTCAACTGATCACCAAGAAAATCTGTGGGCCAATGTGCTCGTGAAACAGGGAAAAGTAAGACAAGTGTCCACAGAATTCTGAAGGATGCTAAATGGAAATCTTACATCCCGAGATTATTACATGCCTTGAATGAGGATGATCCGGATCGCAGAATCCAGTTTTGCGAATGGTTTCGAGTAAAGAACACAGAAGATGGCCAATTTGCGGACAAAATTGTGTGGTCTGATGAGGCTACATTTAAGTTGAATGGTATAATTAATCGTCATAATTGCACATACTGGTCACAAGAAAATCCACACATTTATGTGGAACGACATGTAAATTTACCGGGTATAACTGTCTGGTGTGGTTTTTCTTCCAAAGGTTTGGCTGGTCCATTCTTTTTCGATGGTACAGTTACCGGTCATAGCTACCTCAACATGCTTCAGGGAAAAGGTTTTCCTGCAATTCGGCAGTTATACGGAGATGAGGACACTTACTTTCAACAAGATGGAGCACTCCTCATTACCATCAGGATGTCAGGAACTACCTTGATGAAACATTTCATTATCGGTTGATCGGACGACGGGTAGTATCGAGTATCACCACGTTCACCAGATTTGAACCCACTTGACTTTTTTTTATGGGGTCATTTGAAAAAATGAAGTATACAGTAGAAGACTACATCACTTGAACAACTAAAGACCACAGTGAAGAAGCGTGTAGAAATAACCCTACAAACATTTTGTTGAAGTCTGCCAATCAGTGAATCAAGAGCGCAGTGGTGCATGATGTCAATGGTCGACATTTCGAACACTTTCTTGTTTAAAACAAATTAAACTATCTATTATTTCGATGTTGTATATTTTACCTATAAAAAGAAATAAAAATCATCTGAATCCGTTAGTGGGTTCGCCTGTTATAAGTTTTTTAAAAATGTATACATGGTTTTGGGACACTCTGCTATATACAGGGTGTCCCGTAAGTCTGGACCCATAGGGAAAATAATAAAATTACAAAATAGTCCAAAATTTATTACATAATCTGTTCAAGTGTCCGCCGTTGTGTCGCACACATAGTTGAAGACGCAATCTCCACTGCGACAGCACTTTCTGATCACATTCGCAGAAATTTCTTGACACGCCTCCACAATGCGTGCTTTAAGGTGGAAAATGTCTGAAGTTTGACCTCGTACATTTGGCTTTCAAGTGGCCCACAAATAAAAATCATAATAAAAAATAATAAAAAAATAATAATAAAAATAATAATAATAACATAATAAAAAATATATTATAAATCCCTATGG
>JAJOZX010011128.1:65000-72500 GCA_023014485.1 Bathynomus jamesi | reverse complement strand
CCCTCCCTGCCAGAGGCAGGTACGGAAAAAGGTTGAAGAAAATACCTTGACCCTGGAAAAGTAGCCAAGGAAATTTTACAGGAAAGTGGAGAATATATAAATAGCTCTATATTTAGCTTGCTCACAGAGACACCGTGCAAGCGAACTCCTACCGAGTTTTCTTATGTTTTAATCTTAAACTATGAGAGTATTCAGTACTTTTGTCTAGCCTATTTTTAAACACATTTACACTTTGACTGGAAACAACCTCTGAGGGAAGTTGGTTCCAGATATTAACTATTTTATAGGAAAAGAAATTTCCGCAGACAGAGGTCCTAAATGTCTTTAATTCCAGTTTAAACCCATTATTTCTTGTCGGATTGGCATTAAGTGAGAATAAGTTTCTGTAATCTACCCTGTCTATTCCTTTGAGCATCTTGAAGACTTGAATAAGCTGACCCCGCAACCTCCTCGTCTCTAAGCTAAACAGATTTAGGCGCTCCAATCTCCGTTGGTAGCTTTGCATTCTCATTGAAGGGATCAATTTTGTAGCCCTTGCTTGTACTCTTTCTAACCTTTCTATATCCTTCCTGAGGGATGGAGACCGAAACTGCGCACAGTATTCCAGTTGAGGTCTGACTAGAGAATTATAAAGAGACATTACAGTCTCCTTGTTCCGAAACTGGAACTGTCTTTTAATATAACCTAATAATTTTAAGGCACTCTTTTCGACTTCTGCACAGTGCTTCGACGGTTTCAGATCGTTGCTGATATAGACTCCCAAGTCTTTCTCTAGATCAGTCCCAGTCAAGTTCCTTCCCAAGAGAGAGTAATCGGTCTTTGGGTTTTTATAACCTATGTGCATTACCTTACATTTGTCCAAGTTGAATGGCATCTGCCAAGTGGCAGACCATTCGCCCAACCTGTCAAGATCGTTCTGAAGCGTTCTTACACCCTCCTCAGTACCTACACTACTTCCTAATTTCGTATCGTCTGCAAATTTGGAGATTGCACTTAGAAGCCCGACGTCTATATCGTTAATATAGATGATAAAAAGTAAAGGACCCAGCACGGAACCCTGTGGGACACCACTGGTGACGGGCGCCCACTCCGAAGCCACTCCATTTATTACCACTCTCTGCTTTCTATCTTTTAACCAATCCTCAATCCAGTTGGAAACGAGCCCGGTGATTCCTAGTCCTTTGACTTTAGCTATCAATCTAGCGTGAGGAACTTTGTCAAAGGCCTTTTGAAAGTCGAGATACACTATATCTATTGCCCTACTTGCATCGTACAGTGTATGCATATTATGGAAAACCTCTAACAGGTTTGTCAGACAGGATCTATGTCGCCTAAATCCATGTTGAGAATAAAAAATTAGAGAGAGAGAGAGAGAGAGAGAGAGAGAGAGAGAGAGAGAGAGAGAGAGAGAGAGAGAGAGAGAGAGAGAGAGAGAGAGAGAGAGAGAGATTTACTTTGTATTTCTAAATAATTTTGTCGCAGACGAAATGACTGTATATATACTGGGGTTGGACAAAATAATGGAAACACTCGAATTTCGGTGGTGTATTTTCTAATATCATTAACCCGTTAACTGCGCGAGCGCCCAGTTACGAGTCGAGCCAAAAACATGGGCTACGCAAAGATATATCTCTGTTTAAAGTTTAAACCCGTGTGTATACGGGGCTGCGCAGAAATGGTAAGAAGCGAGAGCTCGTGATATTACGGGTTGCGCAGCAAACGGGTTAATGGCGATACATAGCCTACTTTACTAAGTTGTTATGTGAATGCATATAATATTGAGAAAATCTTTTATTTTAATATATTGATATTGGTATTTCATGTTCTTGCAAAAAAAAAAAAAAATGCCGGTTGGAAAAGATGTCACTGACTGTGAAAAGGGCATCATAGTAAGTATTATAGGAGTCCATTTGGTTCGTGTCTCAGTACTAAAAGTGGCGTAATTGCCGCTGTATCTCGAGGAAGCCTTCAAGGTTATGAATACATGGAAGGAAATGAAAACTACATCAAATAAACAATACAGTGGACGTAAAGCGACACTGACAGAATGTGACAGAAGAACCTCATGTGTAGCTGTGAACACAAAAAAAATAAAGATTTCCCGCAACCTTCTATATGTAGAAATATAATCTTCTTTTGCCTCAAATCACTCCAAAAAGAAGTTTTGAAGACCATTTCTTCTACCTAAAGAAGTTATGTATCATTTAAAGAAGCATTATATCGTGTGACAAGAAGCTTTGATACGTAAAAGAAGGAAATACTTCTTCTAGAATGCACCTTCAAAAAGAAGTTATAAGTTCTAAATTTAGAAGGTTTTATTTTGAATGAAGCATGAACCAAAGACTGATGCATCAAAACTTTGTTCAGAACTTAACGATAATCTGCAGAGACCAGTATCAGTCAAATTTTATAGGAAAGTCTTCGTAACATCCACCAGTACAAAATCTCGAATGAACTTGAAGCTGAAGAGAATAATGGGGACACTACTGCGCTTATGTGGCGTACTTTTTTCCATTTCTTTCCATTTTCTCAAATTTTGAGGAGTGCTTCTCGGGATGCAGAGACAATCATACGACCTTTAATACTGAGACAAGAACCAAACATAATATGATGCCCCTTTCGCAGTCAGTGACATCTTTTCCAACAGCCATATTTTTATTTATTCTTACTAGAACAGGAAAAACCAGTATCACTATATTAAAATAAAAGATGTTCTCAATATTATATACATACATACATACATACATATATATATACACACACACATACATATATATATATTCATATAATAATTTAGTAAAGTTTATAACGCCATTAATGATATCACAAAATACAAATACAGCATCGAAAATGTGAGTGTTTCCATTATTTTGTCCAACCCATATATATATATATATATATATATAAATATAAATGTGGATGTCTATTTTCCTTTGCCAATATTTATGTCTCACACAGACAAATTACACTTTTATTTCAATATATATTTGGTAAACATTATCAGCTTGGAATTCTGTGATGGGTCTAAAAGCGAGGAAAATTCTTGAGGTGAGTTTTGGATGTTTGTTTCGTTCTAAAGTGCAACAATAGCTGATAAATGGTCATCGGCCCGCCCCTCTTACCTCCTACGTCGCTTTGACTCTTATCGCAATGTTTATAGATATGTTATTACGAGTTCTGAAGGTGTGTAGAAGACGTTATATAGGCGCGGAAGAATGAAGCCTCTCGAAGATCACAATTTCAGCTTGGAGTTTGACGTAAATTTGCGCATATATATATATATATATATATATATATATATATATATATATATATATATATATATATAGTGAAAATAACCACGAAGGAAAAAGAAAACACGAAATAGTGCTCAAGCGCTTTCGTCTAATGACATCCTCAGCAACACTAATAATATATATAATATATATATATATATATTATATATATATATATATATAAATAAAGAAAGTAAAGTCTTTCTAAACAGTTTCAATCTCATTCAGAAAAAAAATGTTTTACAAATTTCTTTTGATTTAGTTGGAAAAGGAACTGCTTTTTTTCTCCCATTGAACATAAGAGAAGAAGGAAAGTAAATACAACCATTCATATTTAACTCCGAAATGTAAAAACATAATTTCAGATGAATTAATACATATTTCAACACTTCAACCAGATTCTTTTAAGTTCATCCTAAAATACGTGTCTTTTTTTTTTTTTTTCACGCTCGAGGTTGAGTTTCATTTTGGTTTACATCCAAGGTTGGATGTAATTTTTTTTTGAGAGATAATTTGAATTTATCTCCGATTTTGAAAGGTGTTGAGAGATGAAGGAGTTAAGGTCGGTACGAGATAGGAGGAACAACCATTACGAGTATATGGTGGAGAGAGAGAGAGAGAGAGAGAGGAGAGAGAGAGAGAGAGAGAGAGAGAGAGAGAGAGAGAGAGAGAGAGAGAGAGAGAGTTACAAGGAGTTACAAGGAAAAGAAGTACCTCAAAAGGCCTTGCGGCCCATACCGAGGGGGAGAGAGAGAGAGAGAGAGAGAGAGAGTTTTTCTTTCCACCGTAATAGCCTCTTACAAAAAAATGCTTCGTTTTCGGCTGAAGAAATAATATAAACCGGATCGTTATTTATCTCCATATTGAAAGCTCTTCACGAGAGATACAGAAAAGAAAAAGATGAGCGTTATGGAAACAAACACGGACAATTCTTGGGAATTTGGTTCCTTGATTGAAAGAACCACCTCTCTCTCTCTCTCTCTCTCTCTCTCTCTCTCTCTCTCTCTCTCTTCCTATATATTTATATATAACCTGAATAACAGAGTTGTAACAAAAGTATTTCTGTCAACAAATGGAATAAAAACGTATAACCTGAGACTCAAATACACAACTTTCTCACACTATTTCAACATTCTTTGTCAGTTTATTTTTGAATTCGTTAAATTAACTTCTCATTAATACAAATAATTTTCCAAGTTCAATCTCGATTAGAAAATTGGTCTTTTCACTCCACTGATGTGTGAATTTAAAAGTTTTCCCCAACTTCGTAACTTCAAAAGACTTCCTCTATTGTCCACTTCTACACTTATTTTACAGAAGAATGAAAATACAAATTTTAAGGTTAGAATTAAAACCCTAAAAATAGGTTTTAAACCTTGTCATTCTACTCTTCACTGATCGTCAATTGGCATCGTGAACGGGAGATTCCAAGACCGTTGAGATCAGATGCAAAAATACAATTGCCTCTTCGAAGTGTTGAGGTGGAGTTCCTTTTTGCATGGCTTGTCGGAAGGACTTCAGATATAGGGCGGTTAAAACAATGGTCTATGAAAGAGACAGGAATCAATTTTTTTTTTTTTAATTAAATTGTAGTAAATACAAATGAGCATCGATTTTTAAATTTATTTATTTACTTTTAATTTATTTATTTATTGTGAGTTTATTCCCGGTTGATCATTCAACGAGTTTCGATTTAGTGTTTAGGTGGATGTATAATATACAATATATGTTTGGCCCATGTATAACGATGTTCAGCATATAAAATAGGCACAAATATACGAGTATTAAGAAGATTTATTCATTTTAGAAGTTTCTGTATAACTTCTTCTTCTTCTTCTTCTTCTTCTTCTTCTTCTTCTTCTTCTTCTTCTTCTTCTTCTTATTCTTCGTGAGAAAGATATTATGAAGTCTTTTTGAATTTTCACAAACGTCATGGTATAGTGGGTAGGTAAAATCCGTTCCTGAATGAAAGAGGTCTTGAAGAACAATGTCTCGAAAGCTCCCAAAGATCTCTTCGAAGGAAGGTAATCAGCAACACCTCAGTGATAAGCACTCAAACTCTCTGAATCGAAACGTAGTTTTCAATATATCAAAAGCTTCCCCCACTAACATGGGAAACATACTGGCTGTGATATAATGACTTTCTTTCTGACACGAGACTTTACTTTATTTATATATATATATATACAGGGTGTCCCGTAAGTCTGGACCCATAGGGAAAATAATAAAATTACAAAATAGTCCAAAATTTATTTATAATATATTTTTTTATTATTTTTATTATTATTTTTTATTATTTTTTATTATGATCTTACTCCGCTGGAGTTTTATTTGTGGGGCCACTTGAAAGCCAAAGTGTACGAGGTCAAACTTCAGAACATTTTCCACCTTAAAGCACGCATTGTGGAGGCGTGTCAAGAAATTTCTGCGACTGTGATTCAGAAAGTGCTGTCGCAGTGGAGATTGCGTCTTCAACTATGTGTGCGACACAACGGCGGACACTTTGAACAGATTATGTAATAAATTTTTGGACTATTTTGTAATTTTATTATTTTTCCCTATGGGTCCAGACTTACGGGACACCCTGTATATATATATATATAATATATATACACACCACTATAGAACATCCCTTTCAACGAAAAGTGGGTAAACAATTCCTTCTATATCTTAATAAATCAGTATAAAAAACCAAAGCTTGTTTCAACGCTAAAACACTACAATCACTTATAAACGAAATATGATTTAATACGAATTTTTTAAACCCTTTCAAAATGCAACGAAATTTGATACAATTTCATTTATTAATATTAAATTTTTTTTTTTAAATAATAGTTAGTAATTTTAATTCAATTTATTCAATTGACCGAAATTTACTGATTTTACAAAACACTTTATTTCCTAATTGAGGTTTGGTTCAGTAAGAAACTTAATCCACTCCCTGTTTAAATGGCCGTTATTAGTTGCGTGGTTTCGCGGAAATCGCGTGCCTTCATAACTAAGTTTTGTCTTTTCTTATTGATAGTTTTGTTTGAGTTTGGTGCGTAGAAATATTGTTTAAAATATATTATATATATATATATATATATATATAATATATATAGATATATATATATATATATATATATAGACATATATATATATATATACACTAATAATAATAACAAGCGATATAGATTGATAAATAATGAAAGGCGGACAGACTGATTGCTTGATTGATGGCTGGATAGATAGGTACACGATTTACATAGATAGATTGATTAATATAATTGTTTTTAGCTGCAATTTTGTATTTTAAATACATTCCAAAATTAATATGCATGCAAGATATATTACTGATGTATCGAAGCTCAAACTTTATATATGTCTTAAATAAATTAGAATTTGTCTTGTATAAATGTTAAAATTTTATTATACAAGCCATTTTTTAATATTCACATTTAATGCAAACTTGATTCCAAAAAACATATCATAAATACTTATTCTTAAATAGCACTTAATAGCACTTACTTTGTACACTCAATGTGCGTGTTTCTGATGGCATTAAAGAAAAAAAAAATCTTAAAAATTGAATGATAAGAGGAATACTTAATTAACACTACTATAGTTTTATATCTGTTAAGAGTTTAAGTTGTCACAATACCCTTTTCTTTACGCACTTATTTGATAAGTGTTTAAAGAAAGGAGTCTTTCTTTCCTTATAAACTGCATTCGAAATCAGCGCACTCTCTTATATAGATTTGATGTATTCCTTATTCCTTCATGTTTCTGTGAAGCTGTGGAATAATGAGTTTACTTCTTTTCTTTCCAGAGAGCGGCCCTGGCTGAGAATGAAGTGCATTCGTTGAAAGAACAGTTGGACACTTTAAACTCCAAAAACCCAAAGAAAATATTAACAATAATAATACCATAAACAGTACAAACTCGAACAATAATAATAGTATTAGTAACAACAAGAACAATAATAGTACTAATAAGAGTAGATCCAGTGAGGGACAGTAATAACCGTGAAATTGGAAGTAGTATCGTAGAATCGAGAGAAAATAGTGATAGAAATAGTCCGATGGTAAATGACAGAATAAAGGTTACGAAAGACAATGAGGTAGTAGTAACGATCTTACGTATAAAATATGTTTTTGTTCAAGTTTAAGATTACTTTCCTTTGAACGCAGAAAATTTTTTATAGGTTAAGTTACGTGCGTATTTGAAATGTTCCCAATTTGTA
>JAJOZX010011128.1:45000-57500 GCA_023014485.1 Bathynomus jamesi | reverse complement strand
GACTGTATTGAGCACGTCTTGTTACCTCCGGGAAGCTCGGGACATTGCGGGTAGCAAACATTTGCGAAGCTGAGCATCTCGGGGGTAATTTATGTAAGAGTCTAAAAGACCTGTTGTACAGCAAATTTAGGGTTCTGCCAGAACCTTTTTTATAATTCACCCAGAGTTGCTGTCCGTATATATTACTGCAGAAAGTACGAAAGAGAGTGTCTTTAGCTTCACTTGTACAGAACCGAACGTTCCTTATAGTCATATTCGCTTTAGCACAAAGGCTTCGAGATTGCTTTCTTATATCGGAGTCATCACTCAAGGAGTTGGTAATAGTTTGACCCAAATACTTAAACTCTTGTACTTCCTCAATTACTTCACCATTCATTTTAAACCTTATATCAGCTGGCTGATCATCGCTTTTAGGATGAAATTGCATAACCTTAGTTTTTGTAACATTAAAAAGAATACACTTCGCAGACTTTTAGTAGCCGATCCAGACCTTTAACAGAGGGACTTATTAACACTATATCATCGGCATAAACTAAGTTATTTATCCTTGTGTTATCTATACAACATCCCACTGTTGCCTCATTAAGTGAATAAGTGAAGCAATTAATCCGTCAATATACACATTAAACAGCCTAGGGAAAAGCAAAGAGCCTTGTCTCACCCCGCAAGAGGAGCCAAAACACTCGGATAGTACATTGCCCCACCTAACCATGAAAGAGTGGTGGGAATACCAAAATTTCAATACGTTTAATATGTACATGGGAACCTTCCTGTCTTCTATTTTTTCAAATAAAATATTGTGGTTCACCCTATCATATGCCTTACTTATATCTAGGAAACAGCTATAAATAGTTGAATTACTGTCGATGTATTTAGATATTGTTTCTTTAAGTACATAGATACACAGGTCAGTTGAGTGGGACCTTTTAAAACCAAACTGATTAGGAGATGTCCATAGGAAATCATTTAATCGGAGTAACAAGAGTTTTTCTAGTAGTTTCGAGAAGCAGGAAGCGACAGCAATAGGCCTGTAATTATTGCTGGACAGAATGCCTCCGCACTTATTTTTGACCAGGGGCAAGATATATACCCTCATGAACTCTGCAGGGATATAGCTATGAGCAAGCATGGCTGATAGGAGCAATGATATATGCAGACATACTACGTCGTTGGCCTATTATATATATGTGCCTCGTTGTAATGGTTAGCATCACCGACTACGAATCCATCGGCCCCGGGATTGAGACCCGGTGACGGCAGGCGGCGCGCAGCGAAATCCTTCCACACGGTAGAAAATTGATTGGTAGATAAATGGGTACCTAGGTAGCCTAGTGGTGCTGGTGTGCTGGTGGGGCGTGGTTCGGATGCCACGTTAAACTGTAGGTCTAAGGTGGAGTAACAAGCTTGACCTTCGTCAGAATGAACAATACGGGCGGAAGCAAAAACCAAAGTTAACCAAGGTGTGTGTGTGTGTATTGTATCACCGTACAGAAATATATACGCTTTTGTGTGATGTTCCCTCCACATATTGAATTTCATACCACTTTTATAGTTTTAATTTACTTATCAAAAAACTGCGTAGATTAAAAAAATTATAACTTATTAAATATAATACAAGAAATATAATTTCTGAGCATTTCGCCAAATCTTTCTGAGACAAACTCACAAACTCTGACAAGTGTTGCTACATCAATATTTCCCAAAATTCTTGGATGATGCTAAACGAAAGTGTGTATAAACTTACTTTACACTACAATCTTACGGGTGTTCCGTGCAATGAGTCTTCATTTCACAGAGGTCAGATTTGTTGCTCCACCTCTCGAGTTCGCCTGGTGAAGTAGAGAGTTCGTTTCTTGCGCTCTCCACTTCGCAGTTCATCCAGGACTTTTCTGAGCCACGTTTAGTTTTCTTCTTAAGACTTCCAGAACTACAGCAATCGTGTTCCGTAGTTCCTTGGGCAGCTGAATAGTCTTGGCCTCTCTTACAACAAAGTTAGTTTCCTTCAAGACAGACTGTTTCCTGCGGCCAGTGGCGGCTTGTGACTATAAATTCTAGGGGTGCTGTCTCTAAGAATGGGTTGAAATAATTACAGAAATAAAAGGATGAGCATTGAGCAATGAATAAAAGTTTCAAAAGTTATTGAAAAAGTTATTCAGTGAGCTCATCCTTATATTGTTCTTGATTATTTCAATTGTAAATAAAAAATTTAGGGGTACTGCAGTTCCGCAGTGCCTACCGACGAGCTGCCGCTGTTATTATTATTATCCTGCCTAGTCTTTAGTTTGGGAACACGACACATTCTTTCTTTTTTTTCTATTTTCCAATGGTTATATGGTTCAAAGTGAGATTAGCGACAGTTTCTCTATTACTTTCTCTCTTTTGTATGGGGATATTGGAGCAAGTGTAGTTTACGTCCCCCTGTGGTGCCTAGTGTAGTTTACGTTCCCCTACATTATCCTAGTGTAGTTTGCGTTCCCTAACTTTGTTCGCGTATACCTAATCAAATAAAACGTTAAAACTAACGAAAATATTATGACTTGATCTAACCAATCGTAAATATATATATAAATTGACGATTGGTTAGGTTAAGTCGTAATATTTTCGTTAGTTGTAACGTTTTATTTGATGGATTCATTTAAAAAATGTCTCCTAAAGATCCTAGTGTAGTTTACGTTCTCCAACTTTGACCTAGTGTAATTTGTGTCCCCTTTTGCATCAGGGGGACGTAAACTACACTTGCTCCGGGATATTAAGGCTGAGCAATACTCTAGCGCAGAGCTTTCCAAACTTTTCACGTTGGCGACACACTATTTAAGCATAAAAATTTTCACGACACATTAATTAATTTTTGTTATCAAATATCAAATATCAGATAATTTTTCAGTAGGTGGTTTATCTTGTAGCCGATTTTGTTGATACAAAAATCAAAATTTTCAAAATACAAAAAAATTGAAAATAATTAACTAAATTTGGCGACACACCTGGGAGGTATTGGCGACACACTAATGTGTCGCGACACACAGTTTGGAAAGCTCTGCTCTAGCGAGTATAAACTTAATTCATGTAACCTTTCCCAGTATTTTATTTCTTTGCATCCATTGATCTTGGCTATGAAGCTTCTCGGAATCCCTTTTAGTTGACTAATGTCTTCTTTTTTATATGGGAATGTTAAGACTGAACAATACTCCAACTTGGGTATGATCAATGTTTTCAACAGAGGAATCATTATATTCCTGTCCCTTCTTTTAATGGTTCTCATGTATCTGCCCAGTTATTCTTTTACTTTGTTACTGCTATCTTATTTTGTGTCTCAAATTTCCCATCGTCGGTCATCATAACTCCTAAACATTTTGCTTTAGAGTTTCTCTGAATTTTCTATCCGTTTGCGGTATAGTGTTCTAGCTAATTTAGTTATTCCCTTTTTTCATATCTTAATAGTTAAAATTACTCGGTGTTAAATTTTATAGCGTTGCTTTCTAACCAACTGTAAATCTGTTCGCCTCCGTTTGCAGAGATTCTGTACCACCTGGTTTTTTTTTTTTCTACTAATTTTAGTCTCATCACCAAAGGATGCCACTGTGCTTTCACTCGTAATTTCCTCGTCTATATCAGTTAGCATGATTATAAAGAGTAATGGAGCTAATACTGTTCCTTGTAGTACTGAGCTACGGACCTCTGATTCTGATGTAGATATTTTTGGACTGTAACGACTTGCTGCCACTCACTGAAGAAACTATATATCCATTTCCCTAATTTTCCTGCTATTCCCACATACTGTATTTCAGTTTATATGCTATGATTCCATGGTCACACTTGTCGAACGTCTTGGCAAAGTCTGTGTACAGCACATAAAAATTTTCATTGTTTTCCAGCACATCAGTGATGTCGTTATAGTGTTCTATCAGTTGTGATGAACACGATCTCCTTGATCGGAATCTATGTTGGCTATCATTTAATTTTTTCTCTCTCCAAAAAGTCATAGATTTTTTCTCTAATTATTCTTTCAAATATTTTGGTATTTCTACCGTGTCTCGTGATTGTCTCCATATCTAATATAAGGGCTTAGCAATTTCATTTCTGCAGTTTTTAATCAGTGTAGCGTTCTATCTGTCCTGACCTGGTGCTGAGAATACTTTTAGTTTCCCTGTAGCTTGGATGATATCATCTGTTGTGAAGTCAAAGTCAGTTATACTCCCATTGTAATTCTTCTTCAATGAATACATTTTTAATGCATATTATTTTATCAATTTTGGGGACACTGAAAGCTGATTCATACTGAGCTCTCAATATTTTAGATATTTCTTTTAGATCATCGGTTGATGCACTGTTTCCATTCTTCAAAGGTCCGATAGTCGCGTAATTTTTCGTCTTCCTTTGTAGCAAAATTAAAGAAGTATTTTGAATTAACCTTTATCGCTTCTATAGCGATTTCTTCTTCTTTCTCTGTATGGTTTTCAATTTTTCTGATGCTGCTGACTTTGCGGTTTATTAATGTTTTAGTCACACTCTTTCTCTTGCGGAACATTGACCTCTTGTGTCTATTTTTTTTTGTACAATCTTTTGCGTCTTCTCCTCGAGAGTTATTAGCATCTCTTCCGTTGCCTTATCCTTGAAAATGGTTTTCCAGTCTGTCCGTGCTGGATGTAAGACTTTCGCAATTTATAGATCTGGAGTGCATATTAAAAATTTTGAATTAGCCTATCATCTTTCTATGTTATCAATTGGGTTGCTATTGTTTGTGAATACTAAATCCAGGCATTTTTTCTTGTATTTTCTGTTATTTCTTGTGCTAACAAATTTATCAGCTAGAGATGACAAATTTTTGCCTGCTCCTTGTCATGTCTTGGTTTATACTTATATTTTTTCCTATCATTTTATAAATGGGAAATTAATATTACCGCAGAGGTTAGGAAGTTTAGAGCCTTCACCAGGTTTCTGACCTCTGTAATGGTACCTGGGAATTTTTTAGTTGGGCTGTTCGGAGGTTTGTAATTATACTCAGTATCATGTTTAATTTTTCAATTTTTGCTGCTACTAATTTTACGTACAGTTGCGCTCATAAGTATTCGTACATAAATAAATGTACGAAAACCTTTGCATTTTTACCTTTTTTTTTATTTTCCTCAAATTCTTTGATATTTTACATTATATGTTGAAGTTGAACTAATTTTTTTAGTTGTTAAATTTTCCAAACGATGAGTAAACTTTTCATAACTATCTTATGCATGGTACAAAAGATAAGGACGAATATAACAGAAATATTTTTCTGTCCAGCGCCACTGTAGTTTCTTTGAATTACTTACTCTCATTTCTGCCATATGTTTTTCATGTGTGTAAATAGCACATCCTCCTTTTCATCTTTCCGTTCGAGGTATATTCTAGCTGTCAATTCGTACTCCATTTTTTGTCGATACAAAATTCACAGTTTTCACAGTTCGTCTGGCAGTCCTTCGGATGAGTTTCCGTGAAGCATGTAAAGTCTGCTCTTTTTTTTTGCATGAATTCTTTCAGGTTTGTAACTTCATTCGGGGAATGGTTTGATTTTAAGCTCTGTAATATATATATATATATATATATATATATATATATATATATATATATATATATATATATATATATATTGCGTTTAAGAACGGACTTATTATTTTTATTTTTTAATAACTATTTGTGTATGTAAGTTACAATAACCATTGTTTTTTTAATGCCAAAAAAAAACCTGAGTCTATTTTTAGGGCTATTATATTAATTATTTATACAATGTTTACAATGCGCATGGCTAGTTAAAACAAAAAAATGTCTTTCTACACAACGGGATAGTACGTTCTTCACTGTGAAAACGTTTTGTAAGTGAGAAAGTGCGGTAATCCAAGTTCGAAGAAAATATCGAAAGAAGTTTAGAAGATTGGTAGGTCCATCACGAAGCTGTATTGTATAAGTCTGTCAGAAAAGCTCGAACGAACAAGGTCTGTTTGTTGGAATAACTTTGAAGGTAATGTAGGATCTATACGATAGGCGATAACATCTGAAGCAATTAAGCATGCTACGACTACCATACTGAGAAGGCCTAAAACTGTTACAGCATCTTAATATTATAATATTAGCGTGGGATCAACTCATTAAATTTCAAAGGAAGATGTTAAATTTCATCACTCGAATCTTATAAGGGCGCAAACAATGCGTCACTCGAAGTTTGAGATCTGTTACGAAGTTACGAGTTTTATCATTCTGATAAAGACAGACGATTAGATTTTTGCTGGCCTTTTCTTGAAAATCCAGACAAGCTCAACAATATCTGGTTCAATGCTGAAGCGCATTTTTACCTCAGCGGACATGGTAATAAACAGAACATGCGTGTATGGGCGTCAAAAACTGTACATGCTATTGAAGAGGTTCTTATTCATCCTGTCAGATGTACTAGAGGCATTATCAGTCCGATTTTCATTAGTGAAACAGTCACGTCAGAACGTTATTTACAGATTATGACAAAAAACTTCATAAATTTTTTATTTCGAGCAATGAACAGCGAGTTCAGTGTCACTTTCAGCAGGATAGTGCTCGTCCGCGTACGTCCAATCTCAGTACATCCAGTAGCGCGCTATACTAAATGAAATCGCATTTTGAAGAAAGAGTAATTTCTAATCGTTACCTAGGTTGCGGCTGGCTTTGGCCCTCATACCCTCTTCAACTTTAATCCTCGCGATTATCTTTTTGTGGTCTTATTAATGGACAAAATCTACAGGAATAATCCATAGACAGTTGATGAGCTCCGAAATAATATCACAGACGTAATAAATGGAGTTGCAGAATATATTTTAGCACGACCTGGTCAAATTTCGGAGCGCGTTTAAATCAAATTATTGAGGTCAAAATGGGGATCATATTGGGAATATTTTTCATTAAAAAATTTCCCGAGTGTATATTTTATTTGCATATAATCGGTTACTTTTCTATGCAGGAAGGAAGGGCCAAGGGCAAATGCTCGCAAAAGCGACCCTCCCATAGAAGAAGAGAGCCAAAATCAAAATCAAACTTACTTATAGAAATAACTCTCCAAAAATGAAAATCGTCAGTTCTTTATTGAACGCCCTTCAAACTTATTAAATCTTAGTTTAAAAAAAATTATTCTGTCCGAATTGTTCATTATGACGAAGGTCAAACTTGTTGCCCCACCCTTAGACCTAAGCTTAACATGGTATCCGAAACATGATCACCAGGGAAGTCAGAAATTACAGAGCCCTGACCCGGACTCGATCTCAAGACTTCCGATCAGCAGCACAGCGTCTTAACCACAAGGCTACCCAGGGTATCCGTTTATCTACCAACAGTTTGGTTTTTTAAGGAAGGATAAACAGCTGGGTGAACTGAGGGCCACCTGCTCTCGCCGGGAATTGAACCCTGGGCCGGTGGATTCGTAATCAGCAATTCGATCCTAATCACTACACCACCGAGGCGCATATATATATATATATACAGTGTAACCAGGAAAATAAATAAAAGTTGTAAATACCTCTCTATAATAGATATATTACAGCTAATATACATTTTGAATAAATGATTTTCGATGGTGGAATGAAAATTGTGTAAACAATTCCTTGATATACGGACAAACACGAAATAATGAATATTTATATATTTTAACGTTCTTCTTACGTGTATACTCATTGTTTGCAAAAAAGACATTAAGATCAGCGCGTTATACGACTGTTAATTGTTTCTCTACGGACGGAATGTTAATTTTGCGTTCCTTATACAAGTCATTTTGGTTAACATTTCATTTGATAAGACACTGTTTATCTCTTCTGTAAAAGTTATCGCAAGAGAGAGCGTTTGATAAAACCTTTGGCATATTAGTTTTACAATACGCCTGGCATGTAAACACACAAGGTTTCATTAGGGAATCAGTTTGACTCTGTAAATACGATTTACAAACTAAATTTTACATGCCATGCATACTAAACTGACCGATTTGCTATATAATACTGCCCACTTGGGTATCTTCCTGAAGTTAAATAAGGTTTATCTTTGGGGTATTAATTAACTGGTCTTGTTTATCTATTGTTTTGAACAAAGTAATTTATGCGTGCCGTGCAACCCTTGTTAGTCCTGACACCATTGTAGTCACATTAGCGTTCTCCAAACAATTGTTTTATAAAAATCATGTTATTAGTTTAACTAAAACCTTAAAAACACGTATCTTATATAAAAATCATGTTATTAGTTTAACTAAAACCTTAAAAACGTATCTTATATAAAAATCATGTTATGAGTTTAACTAAAACCTTAAAAAAACGTATCTTATATAAAAATCATGTTATTAGTTTAACTAAAACCTTAAAAAACGTATCTTATATAAAAATCATGTTATGAGTTTAACTAAAACCTTAAAAAACGTATCTTATATAAAAATCATGTTATTAGTTTAACTAAAACCTTAAAAAACGTATCTTATATAAAAATCATGTTATGAGTTTAACTAAAACCTTAAAAAACGTATCTTATATAAAAATCATGTTATGAGTTTAACTAAAACCTTAAAAAAACGTATCTTATATAAAAATCATGTTATGAGTTTAACTAAAACCTTAAAAAAACCGTATCTTATATAAAAATCATGTTATTAGTTTAACTAAAACCTTAAAAAAAACGTATCTTATCTTATTTTCTTAAATACGATGTACTATAACAACTTGAAGAAACAGGTATGCATTAAATATCAGAATAAACTGTCAAATTATACGTATTATTTCTATACCCAGTTTATGTATCTCAAAACATTCAAAGTTATACGTAACACATACGTATCATTTACCGAACACTTAAAATAAATAATTATCGTGTATTTATCAATAGTTTCAACAACTATATATTGTCTTTCTCATGCAACATTATTCCTACTTTTATTTTTATTTTTTTCTTTAAGTTTCCCTTCTAAAATCAAACGAAAATGGGCCGTTGAGACCGAACTCAATTTGCATAATAAATATAGCGAGTTGACGTCATTTCCGTACTCAACGTTCCTTGTTGTCTTCTTACATCTGGCAGCAGTACATGTATTATGGTTTTGAATATATTTTATATACATATATATGTAACGAGTATTTTGAGTTTTGTATTTACAATGGTTTGTTCGTACTTTATAAGAGTTTGTTTTTAATATATTATATAATTATTTAAATAATTAATGTTAAAATTTAAAATTATTCGTGTCATTTACAATTATTATTATTATTATTATTATTATTATTATTAATATTATTATTATTATTTTTAATAGAAATGTGTTTCGATCCCTGTTGCGGGATAAATATTTCTAACTTCATGTAAATGCGAAGTTCTTTTCTTGTGTTGGCCTTAAATGGCCTTAATGGATATTGATGAGGCTTTCGGCGAAAATAAAATGCTACTCCGGAGAGTCCATACAGGTCCTCGGGACACGGAGAGTTCATAGGATAAACGTCCTTACGGCCGCGCGAGGAAAACGGATGGTTAAAAGTTAAAGAAAAGAAAAAAAAAAAAAGGCTCGTAGCGCGTCAGAGAAGGCGCCACGAGTTTTAATGGTCGCTTGTAATGCTTGTTATCTCAACCGCCTATTTTGATTCATTAAGTCATGCGGAGTCATCACCATCATGCATACATACATATAAGCTTCTAGAAAACCCGCTCGCGCTTTCTTTGTAGTGGTGATGATGATCGCGTAGTCACCACCGTTTCATCACACCCGTTTCGTTGTTGGCATATTGGCAAGAGATTAATGCAGACGCGATTTATATAAAGGAGGAATATGTATGTCTCCCTTTCTCTCATTGTATACCGTGTGTAACGATTCTCTCTCTCTCTCTCTCTCTCTCTCTCTCTCTCTCTCTGTGTGTGTGTATAGGAATGAAAGTGATTGTGTCTTTCCTGCATCGCGTTGATATAGCATTAACCCTCATTGAAATTAATATAATAGAAATAAAGAAAATATTCCTATAACGTCGCGTATTATATTACGAGCCGTGATCTAGATAAGAAACGAACATTAAAAGAGCATTATCTAAACAAAAAAGTATATGCAAATATACGTAACAAAAGACAATGATATAGCCGAATGAAGTTTAATTTTAATCACATATTACGATTCCTAATACCACAAAGAACAAAGTATTCTCCTAGATATAAAAAACGAGCCAGACACTTTTAAAGTCATTGACTATATGGCCAAGGCACTATAAACCATTTGATGCCGACATACTTTGGCTCTACAACACCAACTGACATCCCTAGATTAAGGTTTCATATTTCACGTGTTTATGTGCATTCTCTGAAGATCTTAAAAAATTTTTATTGGTCCTCTTAGCTATTATTTCATCTTTTTTTAGGGTTCTTTTTTAGTTTTTACTTCCTTCAGCATATAAATTAGAGAGTTTTATTTATTTTATTCACTTATCGGCTATTTATTTAGTTTTGTTTTTGGAAGGATCTTATTTGATCATTTTATAAATTCATTTTTTACTGTGTGCATGAGTGTATCTCTACATATACATTCATGTAAATAAAGCTTTATATATATATATATTATTATATTATATTATATTATATTTCGTCTAGACTGTATATATGATAGCTCACCAACAATTGTATAACAGTTAATGGGCATTTTCACCGCATTTATATATAAATAGTCTGAGATTGGTCCGTGAAGTCCTTCTTCATTGTGATTGGCATCCTTTGCCAATAAATTAATGTCTCTTTGACTTCCTTCTTTGTATGCATTTTTATCGCTTAATTTCACTCTCTATTTTTCTTCTGTTTTCTTTTTTTTTTTAAATTTCGCTTCGATGCTCTGACGTCATATTTCTTCCCTTATTTATTCGTCATTCATCTTCCCCTCTTACTCACTTCCACTCATTTCCTTTTGTCTTCCATCATTCATTTCTTCCTCATTTCTATTCCCTCGATCGTCGTCTCATTTCCTTCATTTCTTTCCCTCCTCTTCCTCTCCCCACTTCCCCCTACCCTTCTTTTCATCATTATTTCCCCTCCCCCATCGGTGGTTCGTCTTCTCCCCAACTCCACCTCCAAACTCCTCCCCCCCCTTGGATTAATTTCTTTTCTCCTCATTCATTCCTTTTTATGTAATGATGAGATGCTCTCTTTTAACCAATCTCAGGTCCAGTCTAACTTAAAATCAGGTCTGCAAATGCATCTCTTATATGCCCTGTATTGCAATTATGCCTCTCTCTCTCTCTCTCGACTATATATATATATATATATATATATATATATATATATATATATATATATATATATATATATATATATATATATATATATATGGGAACATCCTTAACCCTGAAAGAAAATAGTTTTGTTGTGAGAGAACCAAGACTGTTTAATCAGATACTCAAAGGCCTAAGGAACACGAGTGGTGTTCCGGTGGACATCTTCAAAAGAAGATTAGACGCTTGGCTCAGAACAATCCCCTATGAACCTGGCGTACCTGGCTATGTGAGGTGAAGAGTACAAGAAACCAACTCACTACTTCATCAGGCCAACTCGAGAGGAGGGGCGACAAGCTTGACCTTCGTGAAATGAGGAATCATCGCACGGAACATTTGAAAGGTTGAAAGGTATATATATATATATATATATATATATATAAAGCGCCTCGGTGGTGTAGTGGTTAGCATCGTTGACTACGAATCCACCGGCTCCGGGTTCGATTACTGGTCACAGCAGGCGGCGCGCAGCTAACCCAACTGTTCACCCTTCCACGCATAAAGATTGGTTGGTAAATAAATGGGTACTCTGGATAGCATAGTGGTTAAAACGCGAGGTTGCTGATCGGGAGGTTGTGAGTTCGAGTCCGGGCGACAACTTTGTAATTTCTGACCACCAGTAATAATTATTGGTTTTGTTTTAACCTCCTTCGCAACATCTAAGGTCATATGACGGAGGGGACCTACAGCTTTACGTGAGATCCGAACCACGGGTCGCTACATAGTCTGGACACAGCGGACGGTCTCCCATCCAACTACTACCCAGACTCAATGTCGTTTAACTTCGCTGATCAATGGGAAGCGATGTTACGACATTGGCTACGATGTAGCCCTCTGACCATCCGTAGTGGGTCGTGGTTCAGATTCCACGTTAAGCTGTAGGTCTAAGGTGGAGCAAGAAGTTTGACCTTTATCAGAATGAACAATTCGGGCGGAAGCAAAACCATGGTTAACTAAGGTGTGTGTGTATTAGTGGTGGACCGGATGTCAGTTTTTCAACATCTGCCGATGCGGATCTTTAATTTCAATATCCGCGGATGCGGATATTTAGTTAATCTATCAATATAATATAGAATTATGAATATATATGACATAATTTTTCAAATTTCGTGATATTACTATTATGGCAGGCAATGCATAAGAATTAAAATTAATATTAATGTTTTCATCATGATAAAATAATAACTTTCTCGAGAAAACCAGCCACAGAAAATTCAATGAAACAAGTTTCATTCAATTTTC
>JAJOZX010011128.1:17500-42500 GCA_023014485.1 Bathynomus jamesi | reverse complement strand
AAATAGGTTTGGATAAACAAAGCAATTAGAATATGGAAGATGACAAATTCAACCATCGTTCTTGAAGGTCTTTTTATTAATTCCATTGGTTAAAATTCGCTGACAAAACAACCACAATTACGAAGCATTTTTTGTCGAAGCGGACCGTGCAGCTCGCTGTATATCGTATCGTTTACCATTCAGAGCGGGAATGACACGGGAGATTAGTCAGCTTTTCTCTTTGCCTTTGTGCGAACGAATAGTGTCAACATTAAAACCAACTTTAGCGGTAACTTGAGAATATTTTTATCTAATATAAGCTGCCCTGCGAATAGGTATGGAAAATGTGAGATATATATATATATATATATATTATTATAATTTGCTTTTAATTACATTTATTTAGTATAATTTCGTATTTAACTCGACATTATGTTAACACACGTTGGATAGCGTACATCTTTTCATACATTTTTGTATTCTATACACTTCTGATGTACATGATCGTTATTAACATGAGCATCCACTCGTATACACCCATTTTATAACCCATCTCATACTGCTAACTTTACATTATCTTTACATTAACTTTACATCGCATTCTTCTTCCACACTCTTTTACATCACTTCCAAATCTTCATGTACTATCTTCACATTCTATTACACCACTTTTACCCAACCACTACTACCGCATCCTGTCATCCTGCATACATACACCACTCCCGCACCTTTTTACACCAATTGCATACACCCTTCGTAAGCCACTCATATACATCACTCCTACACTGAACTTAATAAATAGGAATCAATCTCTGAATACAAAGAAGCTGCAAGGCTTTTACACAATTTCATTAAATGTTTATTTCCGCTCATCTGAAAATTGCTCAGATGTACGCATGTCAGTGTGAAATGGTAAATAATGGTAAATAAATGCCATCACACAAATGTATTTATTTAGAATTTTAACGTTCTCAAATATTAACCCAAATAAATAAATAAATATATATATAATATATATATATATATATATATATATGTATTTGGGTTAATATTTGAGAACGTTGTATACATCATGTTATATATTGTAGGGGCCTACATCATGTTTGTAATACAGCACTTATCAGTATATGATTACGTCTTAAAATCTTAGTAAACTCTGACAATGTGTTAAATGGGCTAAACATTGATACTATAATATTGTAAATGAAATAAATGTGTGGTAAATAACGATAACAAAAATAAACCAATCAATAATTGAGAACAGGAATTAAAGTCATGCTAAGCGCGCTAAAGTAACGTGATATTATAATTGTGAGCATAATAGAAGTATACACAAACAGGATATAATGACAAATTTTTATATAGGATAAAAGACGAGGCATTGTTACGCCATATACAATTAATATATGAGCTACCTCTTTTAAAGTAAATAAATAAATAAATAATTGTAATAAAAAATAAATAATAAAAATAAATGTATAAATAAACAATACAAAAATATACCCTCATCCGTTTTTTTTCTCATTTATTTTTTTGGTGTAAGGGAGACTTTTTTTAATATTTTTTTTATACCCAACTAATGCTTTGTCATGTAGTCATGACGCTTTCAATTGAACGACATGAGGAATTATGAGGAATGAACCACACATGATCTTATACAATCGGTATGTACAAACCGAATTAAAAAATATTACCATTGATGAGAAAAAGTGAGGGGGCATAAAAAAATAAGGGTCATTAGAAGCCATGAGGGTATTGTATAAGAGGGTAGATTGGGGTATGGTATCAGCCAATAGAAGGAAGTAACTTACTTGCCCCTTCTGTTAAATGCATCATAATCGGAGAGATTATAATCAAGATTAAATAAATTGGGACAAATTTGTAACAATTATTTGTACGAAAATAAGTGAACTATTTCGGTCACACACACACACACACACACACACAAATTATATATATAACACATACACACACACAAATTATATATACAATACACACATACACACACACACAAATTATATATATATAACACATACACACATACACACACACACGTATAGATAATTTAAATATGATTAAACGCCGTATTTTAAAGAATTACAACACTTTATCATACCTTTATATCAAACTTAAAATCTTATATATATATATATATATATATATATATATATGTTTTCTTCGGTACTCTCTCTCTCTCTCTCTCTCTCTCTCTCTCTCTCTCTCTCTCTCTCTTGCATGAAATATTAAACGAAGAATATTTATCAATTGAGTTTTTAATTTTGATGAAAAACAATTTGTCTCACTTGATTTCGCAATCAAGAAAATAAGAAAGGGTTTTTTTCTTTTAGAAATTCAATATGAGCAAATAGATATTAATGACATGAAAATAGAATAATTATCGGCCACTGAGTGCATGCTAGCAACACTATATATATATATATATATATATATATATATATATATATATATATATAGAGTGTGTGTGTGTATATGAGTGCATGCTAGTAACAATATATATATATATGTATATATATATATATATATATATATATATACACACTACATTGATATGAGACCTATGAGACCAATAAGGTAAAATATTGGATTTGTTTATGTTTACTCGTGTGAGGCCACGCCAGATTGATGGCGTATATGACCGGGAAAAGGGGGACCCAAATATTGCTTCTTCTTTTGCAAAAGCATTGATGAGACTTTAATTACAAAAGTTAGGCCATTTTTTTTGCTTGACTTTCCCTCTATCATAAAAAAGTGTCTAATAATTTGTATACACGCCTAGCACACACACACACACACACACACACACATATATGTATATAGCACATGTACACATTTGTACACAGTCAGAAAGTACGGTACCCAAAATTCACCCGTCGCTGCGTATATACGCAGAAAAGATTCTTATACGTTCATCTGGTCCCCATAAATTGAAAATGATGTTGGCTTCTTCGGTTTTTTATCAGTGTGTGATATACTGTATATATATATATATATATATATATATATATATATATATATATATATACAGTGTATATATATATATATATATATATATATATATATATATATATATATATATATATAATATATATACACCGGGTGTCCGAGAATTATCTGTACAATGTTTGGCTGTTATTAAAAGTCAACCATGAAGTGTACAAATTCCAGTGTTGTCCCATTTTACAGAGAAACTCATTAAGTTTTTTCTGATAACAAGTTTTGACAAGTTTTTTCGTTTTTGTATTTCGCTATTGAGCGAATTGATGTGGATATGCTGCAGCGTACATGGCAACATTTGGATTATCGATTGGATGTTTTGCGAATCACTGATGGTACACATATCGAATGTTTGTAACAACGTTACTTTAATAAAAGAAACTTTTTAAAATACAGATTCTAAATAATCTTGTTTAAGAATTTTACGTGTGTTATCAAGAATTTTATTAAAAGATGAAATTGTACAGATAATTTTCGGACACACTGGAATTTCTAAAAAACTTGTCAAAACTTGGTATCAGAAAAAACTTAATGAGATTCTCTGTAAAATGGGACAACACTGGAATTTCTACACTTCATGGTTGACTTTTAATAACAGCCAAAACTTGTACAGATAATTCTCGGACACACTGTATACACACACACACACACACACACACACACACATATAATATATATATATATATATATATAATATATATATATATATTATATATATATCGTTTTGGACGCGATGTAATGATGATGGGGTTGTATAACCTTTTTAACAGCTAAGGTCATATGACAGAGGGGACCGACAGCTTTACGTGGGATCCCAACCACGAGTCGCTACATAATCTGGACGAGTAGGGCAATCTCTCATCCAACTACTCTCCAGACCCAATGTCACTTTTCTACGCTGATCGACAGGAAACGGTGCTACGACACACACTGGCCACAACGTAGTCCTTTATTTTATAAGCACATTTTTTTGTACAGGAAGGAAGGGCCAAGGGCGAAAGTCCGTAAAAACGCCCCCCTCCCGACAAGAAGGAAGCATTTGGGAACATTTGGAAACATTCTGTAATAGATTAAGTTTAAGATGACGAAATTAAGGTTTCAAAATGCTTTTATAAAGCACTACCTCCGCCCACACACACACCTTATTCACGGTACGCATAGCTCGCATCATTTTTGCCAAGTTTATAGGGACAACGTACGAGGTTCATCACCTTTATATATATATATATATATATATAGAGAGAGAGAGAGAGAGAGAGAGAGAGAGAGAGAGAGAGAGAGAGTATCATGCATGAACACCCACGATTTTGCATAATGCAAAAACTGCTCCCACCTTCCATTGAAGAGGACGTGAGTTCGATTCCTGGTGGAGCAATTTTGGCATATATATATATATACACAAATTTTTTATGCGTTTGATGTATAAGTATAATATAATGATATTATTTGAAGTGATGTATGTAGGCGTATATGCCTCACTATACTGCATTTCCTAATTAATAATGATGTCTTAAGAAGAATCATCACATTTCGTGATGAATTTGCAGAAAAAAAAATCTTAATTAGCTCGGAAAAGTGAGAAAATGGTTTCTCTTTTATATTCATGGTGCGTTCATCATTTTTTATTAGTTTTTTTTCCCATCCTTTAAGAAACGTTTCGTCTGTCTTACTTCTTCTATTGTCTATCCATCTTTCCATCTCTACCTCACCGTTGTTAGACTCTCCCAATATATTTTCTCTGAGGTATTGTCCTCAACCTTTGATTTATTTAGTTTTCTTTCCATCAGTAAATCTGATACGCGTAGCCATATGGAGTACCGCAAGGGGAAAATATCTGTCTCTCTCAGTTTCTCCGCCTCTCCCTTCATTCCTCTCACCCCCCCCCTGTCTCCTTCGTATATATAAGTTTTTCCCCTCTTTGACTCGAGTCTTCTCAACGTGTTCTTTAGGTAGCAATCAATATTCAAATTTTTTAACTGACAACCTTGGTTTATCTCGTACAAGAAATTCTTTGTTTTTGCTACTCGTATAACAGTCACCTCGAATATTTTAGGGGGTAACCCATGTATTCTGTTATAAATAGGTGAAAATAACTCTTCTTTCACACACACACACACACACATATATATATATATATATAAGTAAAAAGTAATGATAATGCATTGTATGAAGTTTTGTGCGAATATGTTCCATTTTAGAATTCGTAGAAAGATTTATATGAAATTCTCTTTTTTTCTAAATTTTTTTTTCTGTTGTCAAGGTAGGTACCTACTTCGGGGCTGAAAATTGAAAGGTTGCGTACCACTGATCATTTCAGAAAGCAACATAATTGTTTGAAATGGAGAGTCATATATATATATATATATATATATATATATATATATATATATATATATATATATTCATCATACAGTATATATATATTTTTTGTAAAATTGTACATAACTACAACTGATAAACAAATTGCGAAATTAGATATTTTTTTCGCACAATGCTATAATGTATCTTTAAATAATACTTAAAAATATATAATACTTCATAGTACGTTCTTTTATTACGCTCTCTCTCTCTCTCTCTCTCTCTCTCTCTCTCTCTCTCTCTCTCTCTCTTTTTTAGCTTCTATTTTAAGCCTATATTTGCATTAGTACTTTTTCCTATTTATTTTGATGCTGATAAGTAACTGAATCTTTTTCATATGCGCTTAACATCACATAATTAAGATAGTATAACTTAAGTATCAAATTCGTTATATATTTGATTTAGATAAACATTCTCCAAAAGTATTCTTCAACGTTTGAATTGATATCGTCGTTGTTTACGAATTCAGATGCAAAAATGTCAGTGTTTGGTTTATGACATGAGTTTTATAACCTCTGAAATTCAAGCGCTCTTCGCGACATCGTAAATTAATGGTTTATGTTTTTCATATCGTACAATTAAAGCTGATAAGAATTTGGCATTAAGTTGCACCCAAGATTACATTCATTGTCTAAGTTGCTGCTAATCGCTGGGTATAATTAATGGATTAGAGAATTCGTTTCGCAGTGCTATCTATATACGCATATATGCGCGAATACTTAGAACGTTATTCGATAGCTTCAAATTCGTTATATAATGATTCCCAGACGAAGCAGGATGTTTAGAAGAGGGTTATATTCATACTCACCATCATCATTATATGGGATTTCTTTATCGCCAATCTGGTGTAAAATTACTCACGTCTCCCTCCAAAAATCTTTCCGGGGTGAGTCCTGTAATGACTACCCGGATTGGCCTTTTCTGAAATGTTTCGTTCCACTTTTAATTTATGGGTCTCTACCCCCTCTCCCCCCCTAAGAAAAATTATAAACATTCTTATATAAAGCTTAAAATACTGGTTTAAAACATCCCCCTTCAAACCCTGTATGTGTATAATGTGACTCCTCCGCTGGCGAACGTTGGCATCTGGACCCTTATTTGCATGTGGTCTGTGGCATTATATAACATTTTGACAGTGCCTAAGAGTCATACGATGCCAATGGCTTTTGATCTCCAAAACAGATTGAAATGAATTAAGTTGCATAGATGAAATTTCAATAAATACGCTCGTAAATTGTTTGCATTATTTTAATAGGGACTCTAGCATATTGTTTGGTAATATAACATATCATATATATATATATATATATATATATATATATATATATGGAATACAAATTACTTATAATACTTTCTTCTTTTTCTCTAGGTGAGCCAGAGTGGTGGTACGCAAGAGGGCAGTAAAGGATATAATGAAATCGTAAGTATTGTTGCTAACTGGTTCATACTTTCTCAAATTTAAATTTAACTACTGTAACCATTTATAAGGAAAATAGAACCATTAAGCAAGGAAGGAGTATATGTTCGTAATAAAATATATATAGAGTTTCAGTATAGTCTGTACGATCTTCAAATTACAAGATAGAGTTACATACAATTAAAATTTTAATAATTTGTATTTTGGTTTCGTTTTCAAAATGATTTTAAAAATAAACAAACGCCTGTATATATATATATATATATATATATATATATATATATATATATATATATGATTTTTTCTTGATTATTCACTTTAAAATCTGTCCGCTGTGTGAACTTTAGATCACAGCAGAATAAAAGTACTAAACATATTCTGTAAAATAAAGTACAGTACTTCGGGGGTATATATACATATATACACACAATAGGTCGACGATAGTAGATAAAGAGTAACTGGAACGGTTCTCTTCTTGACGAGAATATATGGAACTAATTGAAAAATGCAGAGAGGACACTTCCAGGGATTGAAGAAAACGTGCCAGTGTACTCCCACTGTACTCTTTACATACTTTAGATTGTACCCAGAGTACTTTTAGCCCTTTTCTTTCGTTCGTCTGTAAAGGTACACGCAGCGAACAGTTTTTAAAGTGTAGAAATGAGGCTAGTAATAAATCAAAATTTAACTCCACCTATCGTGGTAGATAATAAGGTCTTAATTTCTCCTAATGAACCTGTAATTTTGAAAAAGAGTTCATAAAGTATATTCTACTTGAAACTATAAATTGGTGTTTTTATACCACTTTAAACATCGAACGCACACACGAGGTATATTCAGATATCCGGTATAAAGGTATAGAACGAGGTTTCCGGTCTAAATTGTATAGATTTCATGAATATAAGAAATCAGAACGGGATATTTAGCAAAAACTATGTATTAATTTAATAATTTTATTTTTACTTTCTTTTTACTAAATAAATAAAGAAATATGTGTATATATATATATATATATATATATATATATATATATATATATATATATATATATCCTGTATATATATATATGTATATATATATATATATATATATATATATATATACAGTGCCCGCGAAAAGTATCCGATCACCCTGGAAATTTGTATTTTTTACATAAAAAACAATGTTTAAATGTATACTAACCTTATATTAGTATTTTGTCATCTGTCCTTTGGTTTGGATGACTTGTTCTAGACGTTTTGGCATGGATTTAATCAAGTTTTGACAAACTTCCACTGATATTTCCTTGCACCATACCTTTTTGATGGCTTCTTGTAATTTTCGACTGAGCCAGTGTCGTGGCATTCAACCTTATTTTTTATTATTAGCTACATATTTTCTATCGGATTGAGATCTGGACTATTACCAGGCCAATCCAAAATATCAAATTTATTGTCAGTAATCCATTTTGTCACTATTTGGCCCTGTGACATGGTGCACCATCATGCATGTATGTTTTTGTCCTTTGGATTGCCATTGCCATTGGAAGTTTATCCTGTAGCATTGCTAAATACCGTGCACCATTCATAGTTGTGTTCTTCGGAAGAAAATATAGGTTTCCACGCCCATAGTAACCGAAACAACCCCAAACCATCACACTTGGAGGGTGTTTCATTGTCTTTAGGGTGTATTTAGGGTCCATCCTATTTGAGCCAATGGGCCGGCGAACCTTTTTTGGACAACTTCTGAATGTCAAAAATGTCGACTCATCACTAAATAAAACCTTCTTCCAGTCATCAACAGTCCAATGAATATATTTTTTACAAAATGCGACACGTTTTTTACACATTTTTTCATTAATGAACGGTTTCTTAGCAGCATGGCGAGATGGTAATCCGAGTTCTTTTTGGAGCCGCTCCTGGATAGTTCGTTCAGAAACACCAGATAACAAATTATTCATATTAAATTTTATTTCTTTCGCAGTTATTGTTGGGTTTTTCAATACTAAACGTTTCATAAATTTGTCTGTTCGTGAATTTGTTTTTCTCCGTCTGCCAGATCGTTTTTTAGGGACTGGCGTGGTTAGGCCGGCATTGTTCTTAGCCCGTGAAACCCATAAATTAACGGTACTTTGGGATATGTTTAATTCCTTAGCTATCTGTCTCTGTGATTTCCCACATGTATGCAAAGCAACAATAGCACCTCGACAATCACACTTAAGTTGTTTTTTAGCACACATTATATATAAATTTTATTTACACCACTTTCAAAAATAACAAAATATCAATAAATTTACACAAACAGTGAAATCTGACAAATTTGAGACACAGCCTCCAGCAACGAAGGCTACCAGAACACTAATTTGAGAATGCGTTGGATAGCTCTCATATCAGCGAGCAACCTCAAAGTTACCAGATGTCGCTAGAACAAATAGAAAGTGAATTATGTGTCTCTGAATATCAAGGGAAAATATTGTATTTTCTTGAGTGATCGGATACTTTTCGCGGGCACTGTATATATATATATATATATATATATATATATATATACAGGATATATATATATATATATATATATATATATATATATATATATATATACAGGATATATATATATATATATATATATATATATATATATATATATATATATATATATACAGGATATAATATATATATATATATATATATATATATATATATATAATATATTATATATATATATACAGGATATATAATATACAATCACCGTTATGCATCCTGTGTTGATTATAAGAAATATAAAAAATATACTAAATATAATACCTACAATACCTGGCCATATACTAAAATTTGGTTTCATGAAAAGGATACAGTTTCATATATATATATACAGGGTTCCCACAAATTACAGATGTACTTTATGTTATTTATATAGTCACATAATGCAAAGTTATATTCGTAATTGACACCGTGTATATTTAAAACGACTCTCTCTAACCGTTAACAGTTTCCTTGGAGTTCTTCTTCGCTTGTATATATATATATTTATTTGACTGGGATCTAAGCTTCCATCCGTGTCTGATCAACATCATAAAACAGATATCCGTTGGTGTGTCTTCCTGTTCTGGGTCTCTTCATCCGGCAGTCTCACCAAGTTCATTAGCATAAGAGGGGATAGTCGAAAATGATGCAGCATGGGAAGCACAGGGCATGTGAGAAGTACTTAGAACGAAGAGGGCAAAACACGAGAGAGAGAGAGAGAGAGAGAGAGAGAGAGAGAGAGATTTGTTTAAACAGTTATGGAACGAATTATTGCGTAAATTGTTACAACAGGAAATTTCCTGAATTTATATTTTTCGATTGTGTTGCTTAGATAAATGGGTACACGTTAAGTTTCACACACACACACACACACACACACACACACACACACACACAGAGTGTATATATATATATATATATATATATATATATATATATATATATATATATATATATATATATATATCATAAATTAATGGCTTGTATAGCAAATTTGGAATTTGATCAACAAAGGAAACATACCCTTACTGTATATACAGAACACATACCCACATATACCCATTTCGAGGGTCGAGGTTGAGGCAGGAGTGAAAATCAAGCGTGAAAACACGCGGCGTTGGACTAATTGGGAAAGATTTCGAGTGGTTCTTATCGGAAGTTTGATGTAGCTCCTTTTCACTCCTTTCCCACGATGAGGGATTCCTGCAGGAATATGAAAAATTGATACCGTCTGTTTGGGGGCGTCGATAGAAGTTCTTCTGAAGGGTTAAGACCGAGGAAGGAAGGAGAAGGCGAAGGGCTTAATGGCGGTGATAACAGAAGGAGATTTTCAAGAAAGCCTCGCATTGCGAAGATATGGTTAGAAAGCTAAAAAGAAAGAACAGAATTGATATACAAATTGGGATTCGTTGTGGCATGGTTAGGTTAGGTTAGGTTCCGATGGTTGTAGCATAATTACATCAGGTTAGGTTAGGTTTGGTTTGGTCTGAAATGGCTGCGTCATAATTATGTTAAGTTAGCTAAGTTTACAGTTGGTATGTATTGGTTGTGCTAGAATTTCGTTACGTTAGGTTACGTTCGGTGCTGGTTGGTTGTCATAACTACGTTAGAATATACTATATATATATATATATATTATATATATATATATATATATATATATATATACGTGTGTGTGTGTGTGTGTGTGTGTGTGTGTGTACAGGGACTTTTGAAACACCCTGTATAATTAACGTGGGCTTTAAGCACACTATCGGAATTTTTTGTTGACTCATAACTATCGGACATGAGATAAGTTTTATAATAAAGACATATTTTGTTTTTCAAATATATATTGCATAATATGAAGTACAGTAGTTTTGCTTCGTTTCAAGATTGTATTTTACAAAAAGGAGAAAACATTTTAATACATATTTGATATTATACATAAAATACGGCCCAATCAAATGAAGTTTAAAAGTAGGTTGGTATAATCGGAGCTGGGTTTTATATATATATGTGTGTGTGTGTGTGTGTGTGTGTGTGTGTGTGTGTGTGTGTGTGTGACATTCTAATTTATTTAAATACACAATGGCTATACAACTGACATTGTATAGAATAATACGGCACTAAACATTGACGACTGTTTTGTCATAAATAGATAACTGGGAAACTCCATTTTTTTTAATCTCATCTCTCGTATACTATTCTGTATAAATTTTATGACCTTCCCTCGCGCCATACATCAAGAATCGCCGCATAAAATCCCGCTGTCTGCTGCCTGATAAAACTAACTATTTACGACGTACACATACGAAAACCCCCTCAAAATTTATTATCGCGACCTTAACATTCCAAGATTCGCTAATAAGACGGTTGAATTTCAACCCTCTTCCAATCTATGCCAACCAACGTATACAAGCGATTGCTATAAAACCCTCCCTGTTTGTATAAATCCAATACAACGACATTCGTCAGGGTATAACTTATATAGAACAGGTATGTATTACATTGCCACCTGTGCTTTTCAATCTGGCCTGCGTATTGTATACAGAAGCTGGTAATAAAATTTTATAGGCTTAGTTCCCCCCTCCTCCTCCTCCAACCCCCCACCCCCACCCCAACATCTATGCCCTGACTCGGTTGATTCAACTTAGTAAAGCTCCTTATAAGCACCTATATTTCGGCGCTTCAACAATAGATATGGGAAATATTCGAGTTTATATTTATATAGATTGGGAACTTCATTACACACACACACACACACACACACACACACACACACACTGTATATATACATACAGTGTATGCAGTTGTAGTTCTGCCATGTATATTTAGGATTCTATTATATTTGATGTAAAGCATCATGTATTTAATTTATATTCTTTTGTGCCACAACGGATAGGGATCTTAATTATACGTAAACAGAAAAATGGAATTAATTATATATGCGAGAATTATGTAATGTTTATATATATATAATATATATATATATATATATATATATATAATTCTAAAAATTTGAACAGCTTAATATATTCTTATGAATACCATTCTTTTAAAACAAAACAAAATATGCATTAAAACACACACACACACACACACACACACACACACACACACACACACACACACACACATATATATATGGAAAGACGAAGAGAGAGATACACCATTACAGTATTTACACTTGGAAAATAATGGAGAAACTAGTCCCTAATTTTACTCTGAACACTGTAACTCCCAAAACATCGATGGACAGTAGAAAAGGAAGACTGTGTCGTGTTCCCAAATTAAAGGCGAGACAGGGAACATCCACAACCCTGAAAGAAAATAGTTTTGTTGTGAGAGGACCAAAACTGTTGAATCAGCTGCCCAAAGGGAACACGAATGGTGTTGCAGTGGACATCTTGAAAAGAGGATTAGATGCCTGGCTCAGAACAATCCCCGATGAGCCGGGCGTACCTGGATATGTGAGGTGGAGAGTACAAGAAACCAAACTCACTACTTCACCAGGCCAACTCGAGAGGAGGTGCGACAAGCTTGACCCTCATGAAATGAGGAATCATCGCGCGGAACCTTTGAAAGGTTGAAAGGAAGGGTGTGTATATATATATATATATATATTATATATATACACACACACACACACACACACACACATATATATATATATAATATATATATATATTATATATATATATATTATATATATATATGTATATATATATATTACAGTGTCTAAAGTTAGGAAATTTATAAATTGACTGAAATTTTAGACAATATGCCTAATGCTCGAGTTATTTAATACCTAATTAAACCCAAGCTAACTAGGAATTTTTAGGCAACATATTGGGAAATACCAGTGGGCATGCATATGCAGTATTACCAGAAAGGTTAGGTTAGGTTTTGTATGTATCACCAATTTGACACGTTGCCATTTTCATTTGTGGATAGTAACATTTAACCTAATCTAAGGACCTTTATTAACTTACTTTAACTTAACCTAACCTAACGTAATTTAACCCAGCCTAATCTAACCTTGCGTAACCAAGCTAATCTTCATTATATCCCTTTTTTCATGATACTTAATGATTAATAATAAAAAAAAATAAGTCTCAATATATGGCGTCACAACTAATATCGGTATAATATATAGGACTTGAGAGGACTAAATCACAACACTGATAAAACACATTGACACATATATATATGCACGTCGGTGGTGTAGTGGTTAGCGTCGCTGACTACGAATCCATCGGCCGCGGGATTGAGATCCAATAACGGCGGGCGACGCGCAGCAAAACCCAGCTGTTCATCTTTCTACACGATAAAAAAAAAATTGGTTGGTAGATAAATGGGTACCCTGGGTAGCTTTGTGGTTAAGACGTTGGGCTGCTGGTGGGGCGTGGTTCGGATTCCACGTTAAACTGTAGGTCTTAGGTGGGAAAGTATTTAGCAGTCAATGTAGGGAAACCTTGTGTGTGTGTGTGTGTTTATATATATATATATATATATATATATATATATATATATATATATATATATATATAAACACACACACACACACACACTCACAAAGGTTTCTCTACACTGACTGCTAAATACCTTCCCACCTTAGACCTACAGTATATAATATATATATATATATATATATATATATATATATATATATATATATATAAACACACACACTCACAAAGGTTTCCCTACATTGACTGCTAAATACTTTCATCTACATATATGCGGATGGGAGGATGCGTGATATAAAGTAAGATACGAAAATAACGAATCCACTTTTGTATATCGTTATTGTTTATTAACATTTTAGAAAATGGGAATAAATAATTTTGCTATTATCTGTTTTTTTAAATGATTATTTATCACAATCCACTCCTCTCTCTTTACGAAATGTATTGATCAATTCAACAGATTTCATTTTTACACCTTCCTGTTTGGATATACAAATTTTCCATTCACTGATCTGGAGAACGTTCACTTCTGTGGGAAGCTGACGGACAATATATATATATATATATATATATATATATATATATATATATATATATATATATATATATATATATATATATATATATATAGGGCGTCCCAAAAAAATGTATAAACACTTTAACAGCTGATAGCTCAATTGATGTTTCTTTCTTTCCAAGTTAAACCCATTAGAATTAATAATGGCAGTCAGACTAAGCTTTGAACAAAGGAAATTCATTCTAAAATGCTACTGGAAGTGTGAAAACGCAGTTGAAGTGCAAAGACAGTTTAGGAGGGAGTTTCAAACAGATCCACCAACGCGACTTACCATCACTCGAATTAGAGATAAGTTTGAAGCCGATGGAACTGTTCAGAATGTCCACAAGAAGCGTTCCGGAAGACCACGGACATCGACAAGCCCCACAAAGCAAGAAAGAGTACTGGAAACGTATCACCAAAGTCCAAGAAAATCTGTGCGGCAAGCGAGTCGTGAGGTAGGAATTTCAGAATCGTCTGTCCAACGCATTTTGAAGCGCTGTCAATGGAAAAGTTACATTCCAAGATTAGTCCATGCTATTAATGAAGATGATGATGATGATCCGGACCGAAGAGTGGAGTATTGCGAGTGGTACTTGGCACGATGTGGATGTGGATTGGACGAAGGGGTTTCGTAGAATACCCTCCGCGTTCACCAGACCTCACACCACTAGACTTTTTTTTATGGGGATACTTAAAAGACAAAGTCTACGCTATAAAACCTGCAACAGTCGCTGAATTGAGAGCAGCCATTGAACGAGAATGCACACAAATACCAAACGAAATATTTCGTGATGTTTGCGATTCCATTGCTTCGCGTTATCAGCAGTGCCTGGACCAGAACGGACGTCAGTTTGAAAACAGGCGTTGACAAAACAATTAAATAATGTCTGTAGATTCTATTACATTTTGAAAATGAAATGTATTTTAATAAACACTGCCTTTATAAGTATTTAAATTGTGTATACATTTTTTTGGGACGCCCTGTATATATATTTATATATATATATATATATATATATATTATATATATATATATATATATATATATATATCGACGGAAAAGCAAAATTTATGATTCTTCTTTGCAAATAACAAAAGATCCTAAATTTATGGTTCCTCCTTCTACTGTACCTTCTACGAGGGTCTTTTACTTCGCAAAAATTAGTTAATTATGAAGAAAATTAAAGAAATAATAGACTAACAAATACTTTGGCTTTTATTTTATAGTCACACATGATCGGTAAGTCGGTACAAGTATGAATACCAACTTTGAATGCCATTTCGTATATAAATAGGACCAATGTTTAAAGCACACGTGTTCACACAGTAAGTTTTCGAGAAAGGTATCATCGTTATATATATATATATATATAATATATATGTAATATTTACGTTCACTAACTCACTAACTCACGAACACACACACACACATATAACTTTAGGTTAGCTTCCGCCCGAATTGTTCATTCTGACGAAGGTCAAGCTTTTCACTCCACCTTAGACCTACAGTTTAATGTGGAATCCGAACCACGTCCCACCAGCAGCCCAGCGTCTAGGCCACCCTGGGTACCCATTTACCTACCAACCACTTTCTTTATTGTGTGGAAGGATGAACAGCTGGGTTTTGCTGCGCGCCGGCTGCAGTCACCGGGTCTCGAACCCGGGGCGATGGATTCGTAGTCAGCGACGCTAACCACTACACCACCGAAGCGCATATGCTAGCGGCAATGAACGAAACCCAGCATTAAACTTAATACTAGGCAATAAGCTGGACGCTAAGAATGCATATAATCATAAGTATAAGGGCTAGTTATATATCTGTAATAATAAATATAACCTAACCTAACCTAACATAACCTAAACAGTGAAAGTAATCACTGTAATTAATGCAATGTATATTCTTAGCTTTCATCTTATTGCCTACGAATTATCTTAATGCCTGATTTTGCTTATTGCCACTAACTCACACACACACACATATATACATATAGGGGATCAGACAGCAATTCCCTCCTTCACTAAATCCTGCAAATGAGGCGGGATGCTGCAGAGGGGTCGACAGAGGTCGATCCTGAACCGTCGTTCGAACTCATGCAAAGTAACACAAAGTAAGTTAGTAATTAAGTGTATATATATATATATATATATATATATATATATATATATATATATATATATAATTTTTTAAAATGAGATTCGTAGTTAAAAGTTTCTATATTTATTTTCAGCTTTCCTGTTTTCGATAACGTGATGTACTTGTATATTATCGATATTTCAATTGTAAATCGGAAAATCCACAAAATATTGATATTATCACTTTTCTTCACAGGATAACTTTGTGGATTTATTTAAAATAAATATTTCGTTTGTCGTAATCAAATTTATCTTATTTTTATTCAAGCGATGATGATAACAATATATAAAATCATATTTATTTATAAAAAGGTGATAATCGTCCATCCTTTGAGAGTGGTTTGTAGATGGACTCCTTAAAGTTGTTTAGTGTAAACAGACGAACTTTTCTGAAAATTAATTGTTCCATTTGACCGAATATGGAACGATTTGTAATTAATTTAATTTTGAATTTTTCGTATAATTGGTCCAAAATTTGTCTAGAAAGGAAACTTGTTCCAACACTGTAAAATAAAGTTGTTCCATACAAAACGCCCGTTTCTAAAAATTAAATCGTTCTACAGGGTGTCCCGTAAGTCTGGACCCATAGGGAAAAATAATAAAATTACAAAATAGTCCAAAAATTTATTACATAATCTGTTCAAAGTGTCCGCCGTTGTGTCGCACACATAGTTGAAGACGTAATCTCCACTGCGACAGCACTTTCTGAATCACAGTCGCAGAAATTTCTTGACACGCCTCCACAATGCGTGCTTTAAGGTGGAAAATGTTCTGAAGTTTGACCTCGTACACTTTGGCTTTCAAGTGGCCCCACAAATAAAACTCCAGCGGAATAAGATCATAATAAAAAAATAATAAAAATAATAATAAAAATAATAAAAAAATATATTATAAATAAATTTTTGGACTATTTTGTAATTTTATTATTTTTCCCTATGGGTCCAGACTTACGGGACACCCTGTATTTGCCGCAAAAGCCGATTATGGAGCGATTTCTTTGTAAAACGAATAATCTGTGATTAAAACCATTGGAACAACTTTAATTTCTGGACCGATTTTGAACCACCTATATCGATATTAAAAGAAAAAGTAATTAAAAATCATTTCATGTTCGGTTTAAATGGACCAAATATTGGTTTAGAAACGGTGGTCTGCATGGAACAACTTCATTTTTGATTGCAAAATAATAACGATTTGTTATGAGAATTTTGTTTTAATGTTTTTATATACACTCACACACACACACACACACACACACACACACACCTTTTTTCTCTCTCTCTCTCTTTCTCTCTCTCTCTCTCTCTTCTCTCTCTCTCTCTACATATATATATATATATATATAATATATATATATATATATATATATATATATATATATATTATATATATATATATGCTCTGTCTATAAAAGTGTTTACATACAGATCTGTAAGGAGAAGCCATTAACAGTAAGTAAAAGTTGGTAATGATAACTTTCAATCGCAGAGATGGCTTCAGAGAAAATAAACACTCTTCTCGACTGCAATATTTAACGTCCAAATTAGCTATTTCCTTCATAGATCGTCTACGTATCTGCTAACGAAATCATTCACCTCTCTGTTGGGGGTCAAGCGAGCGATTCTCCTGATAGCTTCGCTTCTGCCGTCAGCAGTACCTCGAAGAGGAAGATAAAAGTCGTTTTAGACTGGAGTCAATTCTACTCTTCTGCAAGAGTACAGCAACAGCGTTATTTAGACGTTATCATACAAGCGTATATAACGTATCGCAAGCATATATATATATATATCATCCAGTGGAATCAGCTATAAAAATAAAAAATCGCATCTTTTGTTTAAACGAAATATAATGCTATTCCTTTATTTTGCCTTATACACAATATAATATTATATATATATATATATATATATGGTTTGATAATGCCGGATACATAAAGGGGAAGGGGGTCATTAACACTTTTATACACATTTTTGTCTTTTTACCTCTAATTCGGCTTTTAATATAGAGACAGATCATTGTTTCAGAAAATAAGTGATTGTTATATGCAATGAAATTTACTATTATTCCATTTGTGTTAAAATCTGTAAAGCTAAAATTATACTCAGGGTCGTTATATTTAATAGAAAAAAAAAAAAATATATATATATATATAAACGGTTTGTTTGTTCTCTATTTCGTATATTAAAATCGGCTAATTGGCTTTTTTGGACTATCGCAATTTTTATATATCTCTATATTTATTCAAGCGTCTGTTTGGCACAACAGTGCCATTTTACAAAATATTGGTGACACAATTTTTAATATGGAGTGTGTGTGTGTGTGTGTGTGTGTATATATATATTAATAATTTAGAATGCTGAGAAATATGTGCATACAGTATTATTTTTTTTGCATTACGCATATATCATATGCAATGTATGTTATATATATGATATCTAAACTGAGATATAAAAATCTATTCAACACACACACACACACACACACACACACACACACACATATACACATACATACATACATATATATATATATATATATATATATATATACACACACACACACACACACCAGATACTGAGATACATTAATAAGAAAAGATAACGGAATACTTGATATACAGACCTGTCGCCATCATTTCCTATTGACTTCTCGTCAAGACGAAAGCAAAGCGAGATAAAGCGAACATATAAAAGAAATATAAAGGACATATAAAGGAAACATAAAGGACATATAAAGGAAATATAAAGGACATATACAGGAACAAAGGAAATAAAAGAAAGGAAGAGAAAAGCAGGAAATTACGTTTGAAAGGAAAACTAACCGGAAAATGGTAAAAAGTGTCTAAAAAATACATGAATAAAATGAATAATGTAGAAAAATGAACGTAAAAATAATTACACGAATTTGATTTTTCATTCCAGTATAGAGATAAAAATAAGAGATAACGATAACATAAATAAGAAATACAATATTTATTTTAATAATAATAATAATAAAAATTTTTAGGATTAAACTCAGTTCGACCACTTCGGCAGGATCTTGCCTCATATGACAATTTTTATGGTTATGCCCATTTATCTACCAACCAGTAGAAGGATGAACAGCCGGGTGTGACCCAGCGACCCTAACGACTATGTAGTGGTTAGCATCGCTGACTACGAATCCATCGACCCCGGGATCGAAACCCGGTGACGACAGGCGGCGCGCAGTAAAACCCAGCTGTTCAGTGTTCATCCTTCACACAATAAAAAAATTGGTTGGTAGATAAATGAGTACCCTTGGTAGCCTAGTGGTTAAGACGCAGGGCTGCTAGTGGGGCGTGGTTCGAATTTCACATTAAACTGTAGGTCTAAGGTGGAGTGACAAACGACCTTCGTTCGTCATAATGAACAATTCGGGCAGAAGCAAAACCAAGGTTAACGAAGACTAATATATATATATATATATATATATATATATATAATATATATATATATATATATATATATCAGATTGTAATTAGGTATGGCTCAGCTAAAAGATGAATTAAAATGTGGTCTGCATTTTTATAAGGTTCTTGATAAATGTCAAAAATTTAAATAAAATTATTATTTTTAGATTTTTATTAAAGTTTAATTAATTTTTGCAAATCCTTTTTTTCATTTTTAAAATTTCAGTTTTAGGATATTTTAGTTTATTTTTTTTAAACGAAATATTTATAAAGCATTTTAAAGTCAGCTTTATGTATATATATAGGTCTATAACCTATAGAATATTATTCTCGCTCTCTCTCTCTCTCTCTCTCTCTATATATATATAATATATATATATATATATGTAAAGAACGACGCTTGTTTAGAAGTGTCCGCACAAGAGGAGGAGAGAAAAGGAGCAATGAAAAAATGAGGCACCTACCTGAAATCGAACCCGGGATCATCCGATTGCCGGTCAGATATGATAACCATTACACCAAGGGCCACGTAGGAGAATTACGAGTTCTGATTCTTGGTGGCCATCGGTGTAATGGTTATCATATCTGACCGGCAGTCGGATGATCCAGGGTTCTATTCTCGGGAGGTGCCTCATTTTTCATTGCTCGTTTTCTTTCCTCTTGTGCGGACACTCTTCTAAACAAGCGTCGTTCTTTACATTAATTATACTGTGTGTCGTTTGCAGTTAATATATATATATATATATATATATATATATATATAATATATATATATGGGAGTGAACTCAGAATGGTTCCCTGAGGTTTTTTATGATACACACAGACCGTGCATGGAACAAGGAACTCTTCCGGGAAAATTAAATCCACTACAGTCCGAATAAGTAATGGTAAAAGGCAAACACTATAGTTTTTAATTTTTCATGATGTTAACCCGACGTGGGCAACGGGTCACTCGCAAAGAGGTCCCAAAAATATAGCTTCCCTCACCAACTATCTGCAAAGCAGATAGGATCCAGCTTTGGGACAGGATCTAGGGTTTAAAGCAGCCTAGCCCCGCTATATTTAGAACCTCAATATAAACACAAGACCCGTTGCATTCACGTCGGATTGAATACAATCAAAGAAAAAGGGGGTAACTATTATATTTTTAGTCAAAAACCAAAACTTAAACCTCAACTGACAGAATTGAGCGTCCACTTTTCAAGGCACATAACATGTCCGTTTCTTTGATGTATTAAATCCGACATGAATGGAACGAGTCTTTTGCCTATATTGAGGTTCTAAATGTTATAATGTTATAATGTTTCAGACCAACAAAGACCCTAAGATTCACTCATGGCTGGTCTACCTAACTGTGCTCGTAATTGTGTATTGTGCATGTCCTCCGTGGTGGCGGAGGGGACCTACAATTTTACGTGGGTTCCGAACCACAAGAACATAAGACCATAAGAAATTTTTATAGTGGGCACACTATGGGCCACTTCGGCCCATCGAGGTGGCACCACTATGTAAAAGCTGCCTCTACATTGGCAACGACCAATTTTTACAAAACTAAATAATTATCAATTTAAAACTAATTAATTATCAATTTAAAACTAAAGATAGAATCTCTGGATCCAGAGGATCAAGTCATAATAGACTACTATCCACAAATATGTTACACTCTATATCTATTTATAACGACATGCAAATATATCAGATCCAAAGAATCCAGTCAATTTCATTACGGTATCCATCAATACCAGTACCTTGCCAACCAAAAATAAGTCACGGTCCATATCAATTGCGGACCAAGTCACGATTTACAACCATATACATTACAATGTATCGGGGCTAGGCTGCTTTAAATCCTAGATCCTGTCCCAAAGCTGGATCCTATCTGCTTTGCAGATAGCTGGTGAAGGAAGCTATATTTTCGGACCTCTTTGCGAGTGACCTGTGCCCACGTCGGGTTAACATCGTGAAAAAGAAAAAACTATAGTGTTTGTCATTTACCATTACTTATTCGGACTATAGTGGATTTAACTTTCCCAGAAGAGTTCCTTGTTCCATGCACGGTCTGTGTGTATCATATATATATATATATATATATATATATATATATATATATATATATATATATATATATATATATATATATATATATGTTAAACACAGACCGTGCATGGAACAAGGAACTCTTCTGGGAAAATTAAATCCACTATAGTCCGAATAAAGTAATGGTAAATGACAAATACCATAGTTTTTCTTTTTCATGATGCTAGCCCGACGTGGGCAACGGGTCTCTCGCAAGAGGTCCCATAAATATAGCTTCCCTCACCAGGTATCTGCAAAGCAGACAGGATCCAGCTTTGGGACATGGATCTAGGGTTTAAAGCAAGCCTAGTCCCACTACATTCAGAACCTCTATATAAGTAAAAGACTCGTTGCATTCACGTCGGATTGAATAAATCAAAGAAAAAGGGGTAACTATTGTATTTTTAGCCAAAAAAATCAAAACTTAAACCTCAACCGGGACATTGAGCGTCCACTTTTCAAGGCACGTAACACGCCCGTTTAATATACACAAACTCAGAATGGTCCCCTGAGAAACTTATATGTTAAACACAGACCGTGCATGGAACAAGGAACTCTTCTGGGAAAATTAAATTCACTATAGTCCGAATAAGTAATGGTAAATGACAAATACCATAGTTTTTCTTTTTCATGATGCTAGCCCGACGTGGCAAACGGGTCTCTCGCAAAGAGGTCCCATAAATATAGCTTCCCTCACCAGCTATCTGCAAATGGACGTGTTACGTGCCTGAAAAGTGGACGCTCAATGTCCCGGTTGAGGGTTAAGTTTTGGTTTTTTTGGCTAAAAATACAATAGTTACCCCTTTTTCTTTGATTTATTCAATCCGACGTGAATGCAACGAGTCTTTTACTTATATAGAGGTTCTGAATGTAGTGGGACTAGGCTTGCTTTAAACCCTAGATCCATGTCCAAAAGCTGGATCCTGTCTGCTTTGCAGATAGCTTGTGAGGGAAGCTATATTTATGGGACCTCTTTGCGAGAGACCCGTTGCCCATGTCGGGCTAGCATCATGAAAAAGAAAAACTATGGTATTTGTCATTTACCATTACTTATTCGGACTATAGTGGATTTAATTTTCCCAGAAGAGTTCCTTTCCATGCACGGTCTGTGTTTAACATATAAGTTTCTCAGGGGACCATTCTGAGTTTGTGTATATATCTATATATATATATATATATATCTATATATTACATTAAGTTACTGTTATAATTAATAGAGTTGTGCGAAAATAGGTTGGGCTTATTTGTATTGGGTTAATAATACGCGATTAGGTTATGCAGTTAGCTTAACTGAATATATCTGGTTACGTCATTCCTTCATTTGAATATTGAAGAAATTTGGTTCCAGTAAATTAAATGATTTGTCCTTTTTCTTTGGCATTCCGCTGTCTTTGTCTTGTTACATGGCATTACATAAAGTAATTACTTCGTAACGCTATTCATTGTAACGCAACGACATAGAGTGAGTTTAATATGATTAAGTTAAATGTGACTATGATTAATAGAGTTATATGGAGTTTAGTCACGAAGGCTTTATAAATATATTGGGGCGAAATAGTGCCTCGTTAAGTTACATTGGGTGAAGCTGAATTTAGTAAGGTTAGTTAAATTATAATTTTTTTATTGTAATTAAATTTTTTATTAAAATTTATAATAGTTACCGATAATTTTACGTTTCTGTCACACGGAAATAAATTAAATGCAATGATAAAGGAAGGTTTGAAATTGCAGAGATCCGAGTTCTTGGTCCAGTTTGTCTAGAGCAAACCTAAGGTGATATGAATAGCTTTGTAGTTTGAAAGGGTACATTTGTGTTTCCTCGGGGAAGAAACGCAAACTTGCGGCGCATCTTGCTCCTGATGAATCATGCATCCAGACATATAAACGAGGAATATGTGCAATGAAAATAACAAAACGAACAAGGGATTCATAATGAAGTTGATCGCTCATTGGGTCAGGATAACTCAAAGCATTGTTGCTTCCATTGGTGATGAACCACGTAGAGAAGTTAATATACTGACCTACTATGTACTTGGAATGATGCTTCGAGCTGCTCGTAACATGAATAGGTGTATGAGCGGAGCAGTGCTTTGTGAAAATTTGTGAAAAACCCTCCTTCTTTCTTATACTTAAGCTATTAACATAGGCTTCATAATCATTGATAAATATATTATACATATATATATATATATATACACACCACAATTCCTTCCTTGGTAACTCCCATAGAAACCAAATTTACCCTAAAGAAAGAAAAAAAACACCCCTAAACCTTGTTTTCTACCTCGCAATTCCCTGACTTGCAATCATTATGTTGTTAATACAGCGCTACATCGCATGACCAATGTTATGAGTTTCTTATGGACCTCGGTCATGTTTAGTCGGTCCAGTATCATCAGGAGAACTTACTTTAGGGATTATTTGTCTTTGTGTCATTCTATTAAAACTCAATTTTAATTAAAAGCCAAATATAATCCGAAAAACTAATTTATTACAGGCTCGTTATATATATATATATATATATACACACTTTTTTTAATATGGCTACGTTATATTACATTAGCGTGACTCCATTTTATTATATGATTTATTAGTGGAGTTTATAACAGTGAGTTTATCATCTAGATGTATATATCCCTTAATTGACTGTATTTATGCGTATATTACAGTACATTTAAAAGCTTTAAACTTTGGGTAATTGCCACTGCAGTTCTATTACTGGTATCAAGCATTTTAATGATCAGGATCAATATATTTACGGGATCAAAGTGTATATTTTTATCACAACGCAAATAGGATGAAATTAGGGTAGACCTTATTAATTAGTACATTGTACGCATTGTGTAGTACTTATTAAGTGTATAGTTATTAAATTCATTAAATATTGTAATTATTTTTCGTGATCGTTAAATATTTTTTATATACACTATATAAATAATAAAAATTAATTTAAGAGCATCAATGAGGTCGTATAACTTTGTAATTGCACTATATAGTGTACGTGTGAAATAAGGTAAAGATAGATTAAAGGTACAAAGCAACTTTTTAGCATATATAAGTTTGGCGAAAAGGTAAAACGTG
>JAJOZX010011128.1:12500-15000 GCA_023014485.1 Bathynomus jamesi | reverse complement strand
AGGTCCTCGATTTGATTAGCCCCGTATGTCAGGTCACGATAGCAGGATGAGAGCACGAAACAACTCTCTCTCTCTTTACCACCCTTTGTTAAGAAAAAGTAATAAAAAAGTACGAGATTATTCACCGACCACATACAAACAATATATATATATATATATAATTATATATATATATATATATATATATATATGTCCTACTTTGTATGCAGAAGAGTATATTAAATGTAAAATTAGAATAAATAGTGAAAAATGAACAAAAACCCAAAGAGAAGATTACTCGAGGCGAATTTCACTATTATTTGTCTCATGAGCCATGAACACCAAACTGATTCAAGGCTAAATTTTACGATGAATGTAAAATTCAAACTTTGAATGAGGTTTCTCTAGAACTTAAATTAAAGTTTTTAAGATCTCGGATTAAGGAATAAAGAAATAAAAGATTTCAGTGTATGATCTTCGTCTTCGTACGGCTATTAAATATGAAATAATTGTGGCAATGATTATAATTTTTGCATACTTGCATATTGCATACTAATATTAACAAGATTATATATTCTTAAATACGTTCTATAAATGAATATGCACATATACAGTATATATATACATATATACACACATATATACACACACACACACACACCACACATACATCTATATATATATATATATATATATATATATACTGTAATATATACTATATATTTAAATATATGTGTGTATGTATGTATGTATGTAGGATTGCATATATGTATATGTGTATTTATATACATGTGTATGCATATTTATATCGTATGTTTATACGATACAAAGGTTTTTATATTAGGAAAATATAATTTTATTTAAAAATATTTGCGCAGAGGCAATATAATATATATATATATATATATATATATATATATATATATATATATTTTATTAGTGTAAAAACACTAATAGTGAAATAGTTTTCTCTTGCTGACTAGTAAAAACATTGTGTCTACAAAAGTTTTATAAATCATTCAATTTTTATATAATTTTGGGGGAAACATCTGTGGGCACATTTTGTACAAAGAGATTACATTCTGTACAAAGAGACTACAAGTACTAAATAATCTATATGGCTTTTGTTGTTTACGAACAATAATAGCATTTAATGTAAAAGAGTTTTAGTGATTTACGTTATTTTTTTTTTTTACACGAATTAAAGTTTCGATTCAATTAAAACAATCTCTTGTCTTTGTGAGGCTTTGTTCTGTTTCTGTAATAAAGCGTTCGTCGTTCTTTATAGGGAACAAATTCCTCTCGTGAATCGTCTCTCGCCCCTACCCTTATCTGATGTAGTGCCAATTTGAAGTCCCACTCCAATATACCCCTTCGATGTCTCTCGCTTCAATACTCCACTTCAAGTCCTACTCCAAAACTCTCTCTTTTTCCTTGAGATCTATAATTCAACACACACAATCGAGAATTTTTCCCCCCACCCACTTCTCTCGTTCTCACATCTTCACATTCACCACCACCTGCTGAGGCCGACCCAAAACTTTGAAATAACGTTCGAGTATCTCCTTGAAGCCTCGAGGACGAGGATTATGGAACAAAATCTCCGATTAATGAGGAATAGTTAGGATTAATGGACTATGCATACAAGCAATAGCCGCTTTCAATAATATAAACTGATCAGTTCTAATGGAGTCAAATTAATATATATATATATATAGATGTGAAATTATGTATAATTGTATAAGCAAAATACAAACTACTTTATTTACACTAACACAAAATAAGACCATTCCAACACTAAACCATCCTACATATACACACTAAACCGGAGTGTTCTCTATTTGTGGGGTCTCTTTATAATAAAAGAAAACGGTTTTAACTATCTTAAACACGCATTAAAACGAGGAAAGTGTATTGAATAAAAACATGTTGAGTTCATATATATGTACAGGTTCGAGAGCGGATTGAAGAGTCGATTTTGAGTGCTCTAGAAGTGAGTAATCGAAAGGAACTTTATATAAAGAGCTGAAGATGGCCTTTTCGAAGAAATCATTATCGAATTCTATCAAAGAAAAGGACTTCGATTGGATTTATTTTTACATACTCACGCATGCGGGGACAAACAACGCGAAATTAGAAGTCTTTTTTTTACCCCCCCCCCCCACCCCTTTTCTTTTTGTATACGGCTTTTATATCGTTAATGATTCTCTCTCTCTCTCTCTCTCTCTCTCTCTCCTCTCTCTCTCTCTCTCTTTTCGATAATAATAATAATAATATAATTAGAAGAGAAATGAAGAGGCGGGAGTCGTTTCTGGTGACCTTTTCTCTTTCCATCGAAAAATAAACGAGTGATTTCGGCCTAAATAAATTCCTTCGCCATTTCCGTCCCCGAAAAGGGATTGTGATTGAAATCGAGTAATTAAGAGTAGAAATCGAAGAGGTTTTAAGAATCGGACCCTCTTTATTCGGAATAATCATTGCGCAAAGCCCTTTAGCAAATTCCTGATCGCTCTTTTGTATA
>JAJOZX010011128.1:0-10000 GCA_023014485.1 Bathynomus jamesi | reverse complement strand
CTTGGCAAAAATTCCCATATATTTGATGTTATAAAAACAGAATAGCTTACGTTGAACTGTCGTTATACATATTAATTTGAAAGCTGTAAATCTTTATAACTGATTGCTTGGATGTAGCAGGTACCAATTTTCCATGAGAAATAGTTTGGAAAAAATTTCCGATAATGTCAAATAAGGCCAATTCGTCAAGATACAAGGAGTAGAATGGTACATTGTCACGCGAAGGTCCGCCGTTATAAGACGATAGAAACCAATGTAATCGTTGTATTAAGGTCCGTTGTGGTAACTTCCAAATCGCTTCTTATACGACCTTCTTTCAAAAGCTTTCTAGACTCATTTCATTTCTCATAAATCACATTCGCAGCCTTCCCTTATTCTAATAAAGTGCAACCAATTCATTCAATTTGTTTTTCCTATCGTTTAAATACACCCATATATATATATATATATATATATATATATATATATATATATATATATATATATATATATATATATATATATATAGAGCGAACCAGACTTGGTGTTGTTATACGTACGAGAAGATAAAGGCGGCCAAATGTCGATTTACTCTCCACACATTGCCGTTATTTTAATTAAGTTTACTTTAATTCATTATTTTATTTAATTTCATTCATATCGGTTTCCCCTTACTTTAATTGGTTTGTGCGGTGTCTGTTTATCACATGAGCGTGCGAGGGGTCACAGCGCTTGTCGACAAAAAATTTGAACTTTAAACACAGACACACACATACATACACACGCACACATACACAAATACATATATATATATATATATATATATATAATACATAACTACTACACATAATTTAAAGTAAAAAGTATATAATTAGAGGATATTAAGAACAAAGGCAGTTGTAAAAAAAGGTAGTTCGTGAAATAATGTGAGAATTATCATGGTAAAACGAGTTTAACACTAGATTGTTTAAACAGTGTGGTTTGAAGGAAAACATTAATAGATAATTATCTTCACAGATAGATAAAGAATCTAAATACCTTAATGGAGTGAATTTTGAATTATTATCTACTTTCATAATTAGCCAATCAAAGGTCAGCGGAATTGATCATTTCACTCTGTCTATTGAAACAACTGCGTCTGAGTTCGTCATTTCGCGGGTATAAATAAAAATAACGGATGAGGGGGTGGGGAATAAAGTATGCGTTTGTGGGGACCTATAGAATTATTCGCGGTGTCGAAAGAGGGGGTGAGATTTAGAGAGGGGGATGTCAGTGGGGTGAAGGGGCTCAATAAGGGGTAAAACGTTGGAAAGTCATATTTACTAGCTGAGTATTCGTTCCAATAATAGACAGGTCTCCCCTATAAAGCAATTTGCCGTTTTAATTCATTCAAACGTTTTGTTTATTTGCTTTTGCCGCGGTAAACATATAATATATATATATATATTATATAAAGGGGTCGTAAAGGTGGGCCGCGGAATATCTATCTATCTATATGTTCGTAGAAACGCATACACCCATTTAAATTACGCGATCACGCATGCGCATACACGGAACTGGATAGATGGATCGTATATATATATTTCAAATGCATGTCGTATGCAAATTTGTATCGTAATCATTGGCCCGCATTTTAGCGTTGATACTGGACTGTCGTTGCCCCGCATGGTATACGCTCAACATCGCTGTTTAGTCGAGTTTTTGCATGTTTACATTCGGGTTGACAGAATTGGATGTGAGATCGCCACATTTTTTTTGGAACAAACGTTAATGGGATATTGAACTTCTAGGGATTAAAAATGAAATCCACTTGTCAGACAAATGTTATCGCATTTTTCAATGTCGGACCGTGTATGGCCAAAGAAATGAATTCTTTTTTTTGTTTGTTTCAGGGAGGGACGTTGCGTATTTGTATTTTTATTTATATAAAGGTTTTAGTAACCGAATGGATAGATAATAGTTCGTATAACCTCCGTCCTGCAGGGAAGAAATATATTCACAAAAATTTAATTAAGAATTGAATTGAATAGTATAAAATGAGTTCACTTTTCCAGCAATTTATTTTCGTGCCTTTCAACGATATATATACATATATATACAGTATATATATATATATATATATATTATATATATATATATATATATATATATATATATATATATATATATATATATATATATATATATATATATATATAGATATATATATAAAAGCCAATACTATATATATATATATATATATATATATATATATAAATAAAAGCCAATACTTTAATCCTGTTCTTTTGAAATGTTGCAGGTGTCCAAATTGGTCGAAGATATTTCTAGACTTCAAGCGGCGCTTACTGGTGTTAAAGAAGCAACCGCCGTTCAGATGCACGCACTCGAGGAACAGCTTGAAATCAAGAACAGACTCATTCACAGACTCGAGTTGAAGCTTGAGAACAGCAAAGATCAAGAAGACATCAAAAGGGAACTTGGGTGAGTAAAAATCAAAATAATTAATTTTTGATTTTCTCTTTTTTTGCCTTACTGTGTAAATAATGCAGAGAAAGGTAAGCTGAATGCTGCCTATATATATATATAGACACACACACACTGCGTTCGCACTTATTAAGCAGATTACATTTTCTCCAATGTTTTCAAAAGTTTTTCCCTGATTTCAATGAAATTTGTAGCAAATAATCACGATATATAGCAGCATTGATGGTATTCATTTCGATAAAATATTTTGATCATTAAAATAATTATCTCATTTTATTGAAAAATATGTAAAATATTGCGTTCCGAATTATTAAGCAAGTATTCTATTTACGGATCTAATGGTGAAAATGGGTAAGAAGAAGGATTTAACATTAACTGAGAAAAGAAAAATAGTCAAGTTACTCGCTGAAAATATAAAATCTATTGAAATTGCAAAGCAGTTTGGCAGAGCTTATCGAACTGTAAACAAGTTTGTAGCGGAGGGTACCAAACTGAGGCAGCGAAGTGATAAAGGAGCTTAAGAAAAGTGACAAGGCGGCAGATATCTGTAATCAAGCGCAAATTGCAAAGCACCCATTGTCCTCAAGTAAAGAGGTTTTTGAGCAGGCTGGCATACATAATGTACCAAGAACATCTCGATGTGGAATCCTCCAAACAATTGGCAAGACGCGTAAACCTACGATTCAGTCACCATTAACACCCAGGTACAAGAAGCAGCGTGTTGAATGGGCGCGTCATTACGTGAAAACAGATTTTAATACTGTCTTATTAACCGATGAATGAAGAGTAACCCTTGAGGGATCTGATGTTTGGTCAAGAAGATGGATTGCTAAGGGTCAATCTCTACCATGGAATGAGGTTTTCTTTCAGAAAGTTTGCGTAAGACTGGGCATTCATTTTTACACCATCAGGCACTCTGTATGGGACAGCTACTTCATTGCCTATCAATCCTGCCCAAAACATGACACTACCTCCACCTTGTTGGCGTCTTAATCTCGATGGTAGAAATTGGCTCTCAGCAATCCATCTTTTTGACCAAACATCAAGTCCCTCAAGGGTTGCTTTTCATTCATCGGTGAACAATACAGTATTAAAATCTGTTTTCACGTACTGACGCGCCCAGTCAACACGCTGCTTCTTGTACCTGGGTGTTAATGGTGACTGAATCGTAGGTTTACGCGTCTTGCCAATTGTTTGGAGGATTCCACATCGAGATGTTCTTGGTACATTATGTATGCCAGCCTGCTCAAAAACCTCTTTACTTGAGGACAATGGATGCTTTGCAATTTGCGCTTGATTACAGATATCTGCCGCCTGTCACTTTTCTTATAGCTCCTTTATCACTTTGCTGCCTCAGTTTGGTATCCTCCGCTACAAACTTGTTTACAGTTCGATAAGCTCTGCCAAACTGCTTCGCAATTTCAATAGATTTTATATTTTCAGCGAGTAACTTGACTATTTTTCTTTTCTCAGTTAATGTTAAATCCTTCTTCTTACCATTTTCACCATTTAGATCCGTAAATAGAATACTTGCTTAATAATTCGGAACACAATATTTTACATATTTTTCAATAAAATGAGATAATTATTTTAATTATCAAAATATTTTATCGAAATGAATACCATCAATGCTGCTATATATACTGATTATTTGCTACAAATTTCATTGAAATCGGGGAAAAACTTTTGAAAACATTGGAGAAAATGTAATCTGCTTAATAAGTGGTGCGAACGCAGTGTGTATATATATATATATATATATATATATATATATATATATATATATATATATATATATATATATATATATATATATATAAACCTTAAGTTTTAAACTTCCAGTAAGCGTTATTTATGCTACTTAAAATGAGAATGGTTAAGAAAGAGTTCGCTAGTTGAAAGGATAATCGCATTCTAGTAAATAATTAAGCTCAATATGCAACGCTAAACATTAAGAACAATTCATAAATAAAAAAAAGGCCTCGAATTTCGTTCAATTTTCGATGCAACTTATTCCTCCATACGAGCTTTTCCATCTTTCTTCTTCTCCTTCTTCTTCTCCTTCTCCTTCTTTATCAATCTATCATCTTTTCCTTATCTGAGAGGACCAGTTTCCTTCCTACCTCAGTTGCCTGTAAAACGGCGAAAACAATCTCCATCTGCAGTTCCGCTCAATGGAATCTCTTTATCTCTATTTCTACTTGACCTCTCTTCACTTAATCAATCAATTGAAACCGTCATCTCTTTTCTATTATTATTTACCAACCATATATGTAGAAAAATAGTAAGAAATAAACTTAAAAAACTACCTTATTTTTCTTTAGTTTGTGTATAGTGACGGTTTGATATATATAGAATTATAGTGCCTGGGCTTAATTAGTAAGTTCATATATATAGAATTATAGTGCCTGGGCTTAATTAGTAAGTTCATCTTTACCGTGTGTGTGTGTGTGTGTGTGTGTGAGAAAGTAATTAAATAATTGGTACGGAGTTGTACTTCAGTTTGCATTGAATTTTATATTTTATGATCTGTTTCTGAATCCGTGAATGATTGAAGTGAATCCAGTAATCGAAGAGGTAATCAAATAATCGTGGCTCAAATTAATGTATTTCCTTGAATGAATAAAGCATTGAGGTAAATCGAATCTACGAAAGACTAAAACCCAAAAATTTAATTTAACCTAACTTATCCTGTTAAGTTATATGTCTTGCTAGGTTAGGGTAATTTAAGTTTAATTAGGTTATATATAGGCTAAATTACGTTAAATTAAATTTCAACTATTTGGTCTTTTGACCAATCGTTACAGGCCACACTCAAAGACATAACATACTCTATACTACTCACGGTATATCCTGTAACTAAATATCGACACTGGCTTGTAACCAGTAACAAACACGCGCACATACACAGACCCTATATAAGAACTAAATAAAAACAAGTAGCCTCTAAATAGCGACAAATAAAGAACAATAAAGGATCTTCTTTTCCCCCTTCTGATACAATCGCTTTTTACTCCCTTTTTTCATATATTTTTATAGCTTTTCGAGCAGCTCTTGAAAGTAGAGAAAAGGACCCACTAATTGGAAATCAATGGTGAGCAAAACCGTATCAGATCATTTTCACAAATGTTGCGTGGAATCACTTAAAACTTGGCTTGTTGATGGGTCTCTCTCTCTCTCTTTCTCTCTCACACACTCTCTCTCCACTTACTTTTTTCAGGTTTTTCTTCTCGGGGAGTATTTTTTTCGGAACGGGGGGTTTTTGTAAGGGGGGGGGGGGCTGGGAGAAAGAGGAATTTTTTTTTTTATCATAAGAGGGAGGAGGAGCAGGAGGAAGAGGAGGATGTTCAAGGAGGAAAAGTTGTTCCTGATATATTTTTTTAAGGGAGGAGGCTGAGGGAAAGGGTTTAAGAAAGGGGATAAATTGGAAAGGTCTGTAGAAAATTTGTAGAAGAATGGATAAAAACATTAAAAAAAAGCGAATTGGATCGAGTTAAAGGTTTCTTTTCTTTTTCTTTCGAAAGAAAAATATTTAGAAAATTTCTTTTAAAATCATTCTTTGATATTCAATAATCTTTTATATATATATATATATATATATATATATATATATAATATATATATATATATATATATATATATTAAAATAATTTCTCTGTTTATAATACTGTCATTAGCAAATAGCCAGAAACAAAATAAACTCTAATTTGTTTCTTCAAGTTATATTCTCTAGTTTCTTGCCTTATTACAACACTAAAATTATATAAATATTAACTTTCACTTCATATTATCGCTGAAAAAAAATATATAATTACGTATATTTTTATACGGTATATAAAAATTATAAAACTGAATACCAAGAATAAAATATTTTTCCCAAAAATTCTAAAGTTAACCCGAGTAATTTCTGTCTCCGTTTTCTGTGCGAGAGACGGAGGCAAACCTTTCATATAATAATGTCTCTGAGGAAAGTTAGAGATCATAAAATTTGGTTTGTTTCCTCGCCTTGTATTTACTAAAACGGGTATCACGTGACGTCTTTTCATCATTCGACACAAAACAAAGAAGGATCAAGGAAAATAAACAAACAATCGCAGATTCTCGACGTATATTTTGATATCATTCTTTCTCTCCTTTTTTCTCTTTTTAAAGTCTCGTTCGATGGATACTTCAGCGATCATTTTGCAGGAGTCAAACAAATAAATAGTTTTATTGCTGCGCCCATTTCAGAATGGCGGCCGCGCCGCCGCCGCCGCCGCCGCTCGCTTTGCTACATACAGCAATGATGTAATTGTTTGTTTATACACTATTTTATACATTTCGAATGCTTATGAAGAAAATTAGGGAGAGAGGAAAATATTTAGACAGATAATCTTCGTGATTATTTTTTCGATCTGAGAGTGTATTTGAGCCATTATATTATTGTGTATGATTCGTTACGTTATTAGCGTGAAAGGCTGAAATCAGGGGAATAAAAGTACGACTATTTATTTAATATGAAAACATAAAAAAGTGTAATAAAATTCCTTCTCTTTTCTAATTATAAAATTTATTTAAAAAAAATATATATTATTTTTCCACCGAATAATAAGTTAATGATTCTGATAAATAGCAATGAACGAGGAAACTGTAAAAAGCGTTATTATCAAGACGGTGATATACATAATAACGTTACTTCCATAAGCACTTATACATCATCACATATTAATTATACAAAAATAATTAATTTCACGAATGCGTACATATATTACTCGTGAGAATATATTATAACAAAGGCCAAAGCTACGTTATAAACGTTACTTCATAGAACGAGACAGGAATAAACGCATGAAGGAAGATAACGTATGTATGAGGATAATAACGATGACCTAGCCGCTATATAACACGCACACGCGCGCTCGCGCGCACACATACATACATACATACACCATTTCACCATACATACAAAGACCCATTTATACTTTCTTTGCATATAAAAAGATAAACTGAAGTTAAACTATTATCAGAATTATAATAAAACCATTTTCCCACGACAAGGCATTATTAAAGACAATTAACTATGTGATAGAAAGTTATTTTTCACGACATATTTTATGAACTAAAACGCAAATTAAGTCAATGATGCGGTTTTGCTAAAAACAAAACAAAAAAAAGTCGTATTACGCAGCTATTCCACGCTGCAGACATATATATATATATATATATATACACATAGACATCTATATTATCAGTGTGTGTACTACTGTATTTGAATGCACGGTACACACAGACACCAAGAAACAGGATTTTTTCCTATAAACAATTTTTAAACATTATATATACACATATATTCTTAATAGTTAATACGCTGTACTATGATGGCTCGTTCGTCTATTTTGCGTGTCTGCTCGAGAGACTGGATTATTTAAGCCATTCGTACATAGAACGGGAAGTTGTTTAGATAAATTTAACCAATTTACTCGTAAATATATAGATTTGAACTCATTATTATACTCATCGTACCACTCGATAATAATTACATAGTTTCTTCTTTTTTTTTTGTTTTGCTTTGCTTCTTTTAAAGCCATAAAATACTTAAAAAACGTAATCGTCTATATATATATATATATACACACACACACAGAATTTATTAACTTTATTACAGATAATATAAAGAATGCAGAGCAGTATTTAGGGTGTGGTCAAAACTAATGTTTGCATTTTATTATAAAGTTTAATTTAAGTATGTAATAATGAATAATATAACATAATAATGTATATAAATATATAGTATATATATATATATATATATATATATATATATATATATATATATATATATATATATATATATATATATATATATATATATATACACACGTTATATTAAACAATTATTTAAAGTAAAATGAATTTTTTTTACTCAATCACAATTTTAGTTAATCCTTAATTTCAATGTTTCGAAATTACAAGCTATACCCACCCCAGTCTATGATTGACATGCCCAAAAACAACATTAAACAAGATGGGTAATAATAGGAAAATAATAATCTGACGTGTGTGTGTATATATATACACGTATATATGCACACATCCATCCCATTTTAATTAACGAATAAGCCATATATATATATATATATATATATATATATATATATATATATATATATATATATATATACATATATATATATATATATATATATATATATATATATATATATATATAATATATATATATATATATATATATATATATATATTACCTTATGAACCTTATGGTTGTTTCGTGCGTTGGTCTCTCTTCACACGGAGGTCAAGCTGGTGGCCCGCCTCTAGGTCTGGCCTGGTGGAGGAGCGAGTTGCTTTCTTGCGCTCTTCACCGTACATAGCCAGGCACGCCCGGCTCATCTGGTACTGTCCTGAGCCTGGCATCCAGTCTTTTCTTGAAGACTTCAACTTTGACCCCCGTTTACGTTTTGAGGTCCTTAGGAAGCTGTTTGAAAAGTCTTGGCCCCCTAACAACCAAGCTATTTTCCTTCAAGGTTGAGGAGGTCCCTTGTCGGTCCTTTAATTTGGGAACACAACACCTTCTGCCTTTCCTATTTCCAGTGTTGTTTGAATGGTAATTGGGTTTAGTTTTAGGTTTGGTACCAGTTTTTCGATCATTTTCCATATGTAGATTATGATGTACCTCTCTCTTCTTTCCAGTGAGTACAGATTTAGTTTACGTAGTCTTTCCAGTAGTGAGTTCTTGCAGCCATTCATCTTGGCTGTGAAATGCCTTTGCGTTTCTTCTAGTTATTAGTCCCTCCTTTTTATAGGGAACGTCAAAACTGAGCAGTATTCAAATTTTGGGTATAATCAGTGTTTTTAGCAGGGAAATTCATTACTGTCCTGTCCCTTCTCTCGAACGTTTCTTAGTACCTGTCCGGCGACTCTTTTGCTTTATTTATCGCTATCTGATTTGTGTTTCGAATTTAGCATCATCTGTCATTATTTTCCGAGATCAATCGCTTTCGTGCTTCTCTGAATTTCCTGTCTATCTGGAGCATAATATGCATTATTCGGTATACTAGGCAATTGCGTCCTGGTCAAGTGCGTCCCGGACAAATGCGTCCGGTCATGGCGTCCGGACAATTGCGTCCCGGACAATTGCGTCCCGGACAATTGCGCACTTCTCCACTACTATATGAAGTTTATTATTAGAGAAGTGAAATAGAAAGTTAGTATCGGAATTCAAATATACTTTTCATTTTAACCTATTAAACTTGTTATATGTTCATAAGTTCTGTTCGAAACTGTTCTCTAAAACTTATCCATCATCAGCAACATCATTGCAAATTTTATGGGTTACGTCCACTTAAGTAAAGTTAGTTTCGTTTAGTTTTAACGAAAATATCACAACTTAACCTAACCAATCGTCAAGGGCATACAGTTGACCTAACTGGGCATTCAATTAATCCAATCGGGCATTATATCCCATACAAAATTACAATAACAAACATACTCGTCCCCGCGTCATTGGCGTCCCATGGACAATTGCGTAGTGAAGTCA